>WURV02221172.1:0-10433 GCA_011762755.2 Epimenia babai
TCCTACACCAGCGAAGATAGTTGGCCCGAGTTGTTATAGTGGGTGAGACACCGTAGTACAAACAGGAATCAACAGTTTAAAGCCGTTCATTCACACGGTTCCTACACCAGCGAAGATAGTTGGCCCGAGTTGTTATAGTGGGTGAGACACCGTAGTACAAACAGGAATCAACAGTTCACCACTGTTCATTTACGCGACGAGTAGGTGTTATTCCCCCATCCCGGATAAGTGAGGCTAATGAATTTGTCGTGTTAACCACATTTATAGGCTGGCCCACACAACTGGTCAAGTAACCAGGCTATACTTTACTATGTTCAGTGACAGGACGAGATGAAGGAGAAGTAAATGCCACCAGAGACAGACATCAGCAACCGAAAAACCGCTACGTTATAAGAAATAGGCCATAAAGAGGTAAAAACAGATGGACCAAAGGGTACCAATGCTCTGTTAGCCACAAAACCTATCACAGATCATAAGGGGCTGGAACGCGATCTTTCTGCACTCCCCTCCAACATTCTCGTCACAAGTTTACCAGTTCTCAAAAGCGATGACATGATATGTAGTTAGTCCAAGAATACCCGAGAAGTTAGTATGAACCTTACCCGAAGCAACAGGCGTTGGCAACAAGTAAGAATTAATTACATTTCCCTCACAAATAATTACATTGCATTACTCATGTGCTCCGTTAACCTTTTATAAAGGATATCGTTAACGCTAACGTGAATGAAGCCAGGTTGCCTTATCAAAAGCTACAGGAAATCATTAATAACAGAATAAGTAATCAACTATGGAATTAGTAGACCGTATCGCACCGATTCCCGGGGAGAGTTTGCTGCTGTTGGGGCTGCTGCTGTGGCCCCTGGGGGTTATGCTGCCCCGTCAGTCCGGCCCCGCGTCCCATTCCCAGCATATCCTGGATCTGTTTGGCCGTGAGGTCCTTCGTGCCGCGGAACACGTAGCTCTTTGAGCATCCTTCCGTGCACAGCTCGTGTACCTGGACCATCTTACCGTACGTGACCAATCCGATGAGAGCATTCGGCGGCAACAGGCTCAGCGACATCTGCAGCGACTCCTGACGGACAAATCGCAAAAATCCAACTCCATATAGTCCCAATAGTCCTAATAACTATATATCAGAAAATACCCAATCAAAAAGCTGAATTAAATTGGTCAGAATTTAAAAATACCCATATTTGTTTCACTGTTAGATGTTAATTTTAGATAATTTGAGTAATTACATTATAGTCTTAGACCATTAGGCTCTTGTTTCATGTAAAGTGTGTTTGACAGCTCTGCTAATAAGTACACTTAAACTAATAAATTTAATTTCATTTATATATTTAGGAAAATTAACCAAATTTATATCATTTGGCATATTTCGCAATGTTTTACGTAAGTCTGATATGTTGCCATTGTGATAAGATTGTGAAATAAATTCATATACTTTTGCGTGCTGATTATTTAATCAAACGTTGCCCTGACCTTAACGGCTTGAAGGTCCTCTTCTTCCATACACGTATCGAGAACGATGACATACACAGGGGGGTTACATGTGGCTCTCTGTGGGTGGTAAAAATGAAGCGAGTCGTAACGTATGAAACAATACATACATGTTGAGTATCAGGCTCAATAATGAAAAATACAACGCAAGTGATAGAAATTTAGTAAATATACATATTGAATGAATGGATTTATAGGTGCATTTCACAGGTGACTAATGAATTTAGTCGATATACATAATGACTAAATCGATTTATATGGGCATTTCAAAAAAGACTGATGAATTTAGTCAATATATATCACTGAAATCAATTTATATTGGCATTTCACGATTGCTAGAATTCAATTAATGGTTATTATGCATTTAACTCGTTAATTATTAATTAATTTTCAAATTCAGTCCAAATTGTTGTTTCATCATTCAGTCATTAGGTAGTCAAATCTTTTCAAGAATTACGTCCATAATGTATAATCGTCTATGATTACTTCAATTACAAATCACCGATTTGTTACACGATCAGATCTCGGTGAAAAATCTGACTCTTTTCAAAGGCTTTCTTACATAGTGTCTTTAACAATGAATTTCAGCTTTTTGTGTTTGGAAATGTAGGTTTCTTACTTGGATAAAGCTCTGGTAAACCACGAATTAGGTCGTAGCTTAACGACGAATGAATTGGTTATAAGCCTTACTGTGAGGGTATATTCCAAGGTTGAGAACTGGGGGATAAGCTCAGCCGGCTGGTGCATCTCCGAGATGGCGGCATATTGAGGCGGGAACTACAAAATGACACGCGATTGTTTGTATTATTGATACACGCATGTTTCATGCCGATGGTAGATAGCTATATCTAGCTGGTGTGGGAATAACAGCAGAGATACACGAGGGAAATAATTAATTACTTCCTGGGGGATCCCGGGGGCCACAAACCACCCCACGCGTGTTTTACGTTCATAAAAAATATAGAGGGTTGAGTTGCCGTGTTAGCCGTACCGTAAATACAACAAATACAAAGGTTAACACGAGCAAATACATGGATCAACATGAGCAAAAACACAAATATTAACATGGGTTAATATGAAAATTAACACGAGCAAATATGAAAATTAACACGAGCTTTATTATATGAAGTATAATTCATCAGTTTGTACCTGATAATGTATACTCGATATACAAAAGCACGTGTTAATCTATAGTAGTGAAACAAAAAAGTGTTACCTTCATATTTGTCGGAATATAAAGGTAGAAATAATAACACAAAAAATACCAAGAAAACATCTTAGGCTTTACATACGGCTTTTCTAAATGTTTCAATTGATAAAATTTTATAATAAATACACGAGACTAATTGCGCATAAATTTCAAACCCGAGGACATAATCAATTACCCGGAAATACCAACTATAATAGGCAATATTAGAGCCAGTTATGTGTAAGCATATTTTAATGTGAGGCTAAAATAAAATATAAAACATTTTTAGTACATAAAATATCGATGATAATGAATAAATTCTAACAGCAACAAAAAATCACAAATGGATTCGCTATCTCCTCCGCAACAATCTCAAGCCAGCGTCTCTACCAACTATGCTATGTCATCTCCCTATGTTTCATGATCTAGCCGAGAACATAAGATTATTTCGTAATACTAACCGGGTTCCTCTGGTTACAGAAGATGCACGCCCAGTTTTTCCCCCTGTAGTCAATTTGGCTGCGAAAAGATGACAAGTCCAATGTGTAGAAAATGAGGAAGGAAGAAAGTTGGGAGCTAAACAATGTTTGCGCATGCTAAAACCACACATAGCAGCCGAATGACGTTTTAAATGCCAAAAATTCGGTGAACACGGGTTCATTTTTATTATTATGAATATTATTATTATTTATTTTTGGCATCTGTTTTGGTGTAATCACACTGATTATTTTTTAAGTATGTAGATATTTTTGTGGATTATTTTTAGAGCCAATGTAATATAACACTTGGGTATCCAATAAAAAGGTCTTGCCCAAAGACCGATTTATTACTATGGTCGTATATAGTTGTTAATTACACCCAGTCGTCACTACTCACCAATAGGGATTGAGAATAGCTCGACACGTTGGTCTGGTACATAATACCGGATCATACATTATAGGTGGCAGATCGGGCCGTTCCTTTAGTGGTGTATAGAGACATCCGAGCGGCACAACCATGCGTGTGGCCTCCAGACGGCTCGATGGCCAAACATTCCAACTAAATCGCACACCGTCACGATCTTCATTTTGCTGGATAAATTCTTGATAAGTCGCCATTGTCACACTGAAAAATACTTTATAGTTGTAACTTTGAAATGATATTTTTTTGCATAACATAAAAGATTATCAAAATTCCAGTCAACACACCACACCATACTATGAAATACCGAGATGCAATTCTAACGAAAACATAACCAGATAATACACATAATTTTATAACGAATGCAAAATGTAGAGTGCTATTTAAAAGTTTAACTGCACCTTTTCCCTAACTAGTTGACATTTAACTATGGTACAAGGTGAGCAAATATCATAGTTTAGTTTATCAGGGGCTGTAGGTAAGATAAAAACCAAAAAGTCAAGAATGAAATTCAGCGCAGTGAACTAGTGCGATCCACCCACCGATGTTCCGCCATGACACCTAAGAACCTGATCAGTTCGCATATACGCTTATGCTAATCATAACCCGGATCACACAAATTCACTGCGTCAAAAATTCTTACTAAGATGCTTATTGAGAGTGGTTCGAGAATAGCGAATACGGCACTGTGTCCCTCAGTGATCATCAATATGAAATTAAAAGATGTCATATGCTATAACTAATCGGCGTAGTCATCAGTAACGCAGTTTAGGTTGTAATTAACTAGCCTACTACTAGTACTATTAACGATAGGCTAAAATAAAAAACAATTTCAATTATTGTAAAGATCACATTAAATAGAATTTGTTGGTTCAATTCAGTCGACAATTTATTTATGAATTTTTGTAATTTTATCAATATAATAAGCAATATTTCACCTTGAAATACAAGTATAACTGTTTGTTACGGACACCGGTAGATTGAACAGTGGACAAATTGACAGACGAAACAACGACGTGGATGTAGACGTCACTTCCTGGTTGACACATATGTATGGTCAGTCTATGAGCCCACCTATGGCTACAGCAAACGACATGGGGCGCCGTCCACTTTCTGGCATCGAATTATTCTAACAAGTTTTTTCTCTGTAGTGTGATGTCAGGGGCAACATAATGAAAGCCATATATCGTATTTATTTTCCTCTCTCGGCTGCTCTCATTTCGGGGCCGCCACCGCGATTCAAACGTTCCTATCGCGATTGGTTCCCCAAAACGTCGTCAGTTACACGTATTGAAGATAGCATTTCACTGCATCAATATAGCTTCTCTTTTGTAGTCCCATTTTCCTATGCCTAAAGAGCTCCATCCCCAGCATTTTTTATCAATGTACTCTTTCTCCCTCATCATATCAAGTTAGTCTCCCTTCTTTCAGCTTATCTCTGAGTCGTTTACATAGACCGTTCCTCTGATCTACACATTCCTGATTTTGTCAAGTTTTATAACTCCTAGTCAGAACCATAGCATCTCCAACTCAGAAATCTCTAGTTCCTTTTCCTGCCACTTCCTAAATGCCGTAGTCTCCAGACCATACACTTGGGCTGATTCTTTTAACCTTTTTTCATCATCCTTGCTATCCTTTTATCGTATATTCCTGACGCTTTCCTCTAAACATTCCGTCCTGCTTGTACTCCCCTCTTCACTTCGTTCCTGCACTCTCTGTTACTTTGAAGCGTGGATCTTAGATATTCAAAATTCTCTATCTTTGCCACTTCAACTCCATTTATCTTCATTGTTCTAACGTCTCCTATCTCATTCATACGCATATGTCCATATGTCTTATATATCAATTTTCTCCATATTTCGTATTAACCAAAGTATAGTAATGTTGCATAAGCCTATATAATTTTAGAGTGCTATAACTGGACAATAAGATAAGTATAATATAGGAAGTTATTCGAGAAAATGGCTCACACACGGTCAATTAGTAAATCCAATAAATGTAGACTGAAACAGTGGAAATGGTCTTTTTCGGGGAAAATGGTAAGGTAATTTGAAAGAGAGAAGTGAGAGTAGTAAACAGAAGTGAGAGTAGCTACTTAATAGTAAGAACATCGCGGGAAAATCCCTAAACCATTAGGGGAAATGCTTGAATATGCGTACTTTTATCGGGTGGTACCAACCTGAATTATAGATGATAACGATCTTTGATGATGGCCCCTCACATTTTAGTCGATCTGTTGTCAACATGGCCTATGTTAGTCGCTGACGTGGCAGATCATAACAGATGAATGTGGAATAAAACAAATAGCTGTTGATCGATCCGTAATATGTCTATAGACGTGGATATACCGATGGACGCCAGAACAATTGAGAATCGGTTCAACCCTGTGAGTTTTCGATTAAATTGTTCGTTGAGTGAATTAATGGTGGGTGAATTGGTTGGCAGATTTATTTATTTAAGGAATAGTAGGAGTGTATGCTCGCAATCAAATAGAGTTATCAATTGTTGACAAAGATCATAATAATAGAATAATGCGGTATCATTTGGTATATGTACCTGTTTGTTTGTTTTAGATTAATAGCACATTTATGTAGATTTTTGATGAGAGGCATGTTCAGAAGTTGCTTGTTTGCGTTAGTAGTATTTTTGTTAGTTCCATTCAATATATTTCATTTGATTTTGATAAATTTTCACCACTGTAGACTTATATTTCTAGAGAAAAGTTTTTATAAATATTGGTCCATTTCCAACAAACCGTAATAGGCGATCTTTGATACTATATACTTTATAACACAAAGAACAGGATTGTAAACTTATGAATATTTGTCCTAAAGTGGATTGAATAAATTGTATAAATTTCACTATTAGGGACCATTAGTTTCATCTACTGTTATACTTTATCCAGTATACATTTATGAAATGAAAAATATACATAATTAGATGCGTTGAATGGCCAGTGATATTATTGGGCTGATATGCATAGAAGAGACCTATGAAGTTTGTGCTTGTCAAAGAGAGTATTAGTAACACGGTGACGAGGGTTCGCTCCTGTCGGATATTTCATAAACTAAACCTGCGCGAGTCTAGTTATCGGCCGAAAATTGGTTACTATGACTCTTGAAAGGAAAGTTGGTATTCATATTGTTTGTAAACAAAGCAGACTCCACTCTCTACTTTGTTACAATAAAGTTGTATAAATGAATTATTTGGCATGATGTATTAATTATATTGATATATAATTCCTGTTTATTTATACTGATAGCTCCCTCTTATTCGTATATGTACCTGTTCCCCTAAGTGGATTACAACCGAACTTAGTTCCACAGTTATAAAGGGGTTATAAATTGATTCGACCTGAATCAATTCGACTTCACGAAACTATGCGCTACAACCGACCACATCGCTTGAACATGGTATGCATATACAGTTATGCCACAGCATCAATACACATCCCGCGGTCTTCGTGCTCTTAAATCGAATTGTTTACAAAAATTGATTGTGTCCCTTTATAACGCTCAATCATTTATGTACCGGGCTCTCTGTAAATCGTTATCTTGCGTCTGTCGGTGCAGACTCGACCGTCGCAGATCATTTCCCATTGTTGGGATAACATATTAGTAAGCTAACATAGTTTGTTGTTTTAAATAGCGACCGCTTAAAACAAGAATCAATCGGCTGCACGCACAAACGTGAAAGAAGATATAGGCCTTAACAATAAAAGACAACGTATAGCCTACACCAGACTAACATTTTATAAGGTAAGTTACAAGTTTTTAACGGTGTATAGGACGGTATTGAATCCTCCTGAATTAATAAACATTTTCACTAAGTGTATAACGTTTCTTTTCTCTATATTAAGCACTCGACAATTGCAGTCGACGTTTTAATTGACGGAATGGCGGAATAGTGATGTCAACTAATTAATACAGAAAAATTTTCGGAATATTGGTAGACATATTATTCAATAATTAGCTAGAGACACAATGACGTGTGTTGAAGAGCGAATCAGCACAATAATTAAATAGAATTATAATCGTATCAGATGCTGACTCCGCTTCGGTAAATCTAGAGCAATTAGTGATACCAACTATATATATGGTGATGACGAAGATAAGGTGGTAATGGTGATGGAGGCGGCGGTCACGACGACGACGAAGATGCAGACGACTGCGTCTTTATCTGAATAAATGATTTGTACACCAAATTATTTAACAACTAAAATTCTCAATTCTCAATCTCAATTCTCATACTGGACCTATGGCTGTGGCATATTTTGCAGTGGGCCATTGTGTCAGAAGGCTACTGCTTGGTGGCTGCGGCATAGCATTTGTAAATTTCGGAATTATCTTCCAACGCCGAAGATGTCACAAAGAAAACCTGCGGCGAAAGAATCTGCACGAACGTCGGCGAGTACACCTTCATCGGCTGCCAAATCTAAACCACATACTACCAAACCAACAGCTAAGACGGGTCCGAACAAACCCGTGACAGGTGCGGCTTCAAAAACACCCACACCGACAACCAAAACGACGAAATCGCCAGCCAATTCTGTACCCAAATCGAAGCCAGTGGCAAAAACCCCTACTCCTTCGAATAGAGCAGCGACCAAGACACCGACGGCGAACGTTGGAAAAACGGCGAAAGCGAAATCCGCCACGTCCAAAAGAGGATCCAGTGCCAATGCCACTAAAACGGTCGCAAAAGGGATCGCGTTCGAGATAGGCATCGTTAACGACGAGGGAATGGACCGACCGCAATCTGCCGTGCCCACGGGACTACACCGCCGCCGCAAAAGTGAACCACCTAAACCGATAACCAGGAATGATATATCTAAAAACCTACAAAAGGCGGAGGAACGCAAAAAGGTTCGAGGCAAAGTAGTCTACGTATGTTCCTTACTTGAAACAAACAAAACGAACGAATATATAGCTATTCTCAAATGGGATAGAATTACGTATGTCGGTAAGAATAGCTGTAACGACTATATTGAGAATTTGGAAACCACGTTTGACTTTTTGAAAATATCCTAGGTGGTCAGTTATTTTAATACGAGTTATGGACTGAGCGTTCAAAAATATCTGACGATTGTGTTATAATTCAATGATTTGTTATCGGTCAAAAAGTGAAGGCATTATTATAACATTCACATCCCGATTTAAGTGATTTTTCAGAGTAATCTGTAAAGGTAGGTAGAAAATTAAAACTTGTAGTACAGGTATGAAAGGGGTCAGGTAGAGGCTTTGTTTTCTAATCCAGAAGACCCTGATTCAATTCCCGCTCTAGCCAGGATAGTACTGTGGAATTTTTGGGGCAGAAAAATGGGCGTGGTTCTGTTAGAGATTTCTTCTGACGCAGCTGTGCTTCTGATGCTCTACGGATGGTGTATACGTCGCTTATCTCCCCGCAATGTCGTCATTCCATTTCAAGTAGCCATTTACTATTATAGACTTGGCAGAATGTAGGACATATGTAGCCCGTCTGAGACGTTTGGAGCCTGTGGCGTGGATGGAAAAAGGTCAATCATGTGCCCATACTCGGTAGGTGTTTTCCCCACCCTGAGGCTAATCGAATCGCTGTGTTAATCACATTTATAGTCTAGCATTTTAGAAGGCCATGAATGGTATAAACAACGATTACCTTATTTATTAACCTATTAAATAATACATATAAAATTTTATGTTAATTCAGGCGTATGGTGACGCGAAAATGAAACGCATCCACGACCTTGATGCCGATTCGAAGAAATTCACTGACAAGCTATCTCCTTACATCGAGCGCGAGCTCACCAGCACCAGCCTAGGTGGTGACAAAATACCAAAGTGACGCTTAGTTGAGGGAAAGGCATGATTTATGTAATGATGCGTGTTGATTATAATCAACTCGGCTGTAGAGGGCACCATACCGATTAAACCATAGTGAAAATATCGTGTACCACATTGACGGTGTAAGTATATATACTATTCAAACAAGAAACGTCCTGCCTATATATATATATTTATAATTATACATATTTTATTACAAGAATTATGTTATACCAGATGGCATTTTAGATAATCTTTAGTCAGTAACTTGTGTGTCCACCATTCGAAGCGACTACGGCCTCTAACGCATCGACCTCATCAGCTTCGCCGACATATTTTCTTCAACGTTCGCCCATTCCTGATTCAGCCGATCTCATAATTCGTCCACATTTGATGGCAGATGTTGTCATTCTTGCACTCGTCGACGTAATTCTTCCCGGGCATGTTCGATTGGGGAAAGATCGGGGCTATAAGCATGCCGTTGTTTCACATTGCTGCGTTCCGATGTAGTCTTCAGCTATCCTTGCTGTGTGCGTTCGAGCATTTTCCTGTTGGAGTATGCGAAGATTACTATGTTCGTTCATAAGTCTAAAATATTCCATGCGTTATATGAATATTGCTATATATTTAGGTCGAACGTCTTTTTTGAATAGTATATTTATTAATTTTGACACCAAGCAGACCTTTACGCTGTAGGCTACATATCATGGGTAGCACATTCCAACCGAAAAAGGGAATTGTTCGCAACCTTTTGGTGAAAACTAGTCACAGTCAGCAAGACTTAGCCGACCGCTTTTTTCAAGTGAAATATGCATAGTTTTTGTCCGCTTTTTTATTGTCGTGTCACTGTAGCCAATACCGATTTTTGTTTCGACTAAAAGCTGTTATAACTGCACGGCTATTATTGCTTTTGGTGCATAGGGTGACATGTCAAGTCACTATGAGTCCATCTGAGACATTGCACTTTTTTGATTTCTAATTCGTGTCGATTACCTCACAATTCTTTGTCGATGTTCCATCGTCATTTTTCTATTAATTAGTTC
>WURV02221183.1:0-10432 GCA_011762755.2 Epimenia babai
ACACACGACTGTATTATCACACACGACTGTATTATCACACACGACTGTATTATCACACACGACTGTATTATCACACACGACTGTATTATCACACACGACTGTATTATCACACAGGACTGTATTATCACACACGACTGTATTATCACACACGACTGTATTATCACACACGAATGTATTATCACACACGAATGTATTAGCGCACACGACTGTATTATCACGCACGACTGTATTATCACACACGAATGTATTATCCCACACGACTGTATTATCACACACGACTGTATTATCGCACACGACTGTATTGTATTATCGCACACGACTGTATTATCACACACGACTGTATTATCACACACGACTGTATTATCGCACACGACAGTATTGTCGCACACAACTCAGGTAAGTATACCTGTAGGTTTTATGAAATACGATATACAACCTGATACGTTATTCGGGAGACAGATCGTCCTTATCTTAGGGTTAAGTTTGACGGGGTTAACCAACTGCATCAAGGCGATATCATAAGCAAAGTTGTCTTTGCCCTCTCTCCCGAACTTGTATAGCTCATGCGGATATATCTTGGCCACATCCTCCATTACAGACTTATCCGTACGATTGAGATTTCCTGTAAGAAGGGTTAACACGCGACGTTTGTTTGATAAAGCGATAAAAGACCACCCAGTATGTCACTGATATAAGGGTAAAGATCCCAAGTTCCACTCACTTGAAAAAGAGGAGATAACTTATTGACCATCTGCGGAATGAAGAAGAGATAACTCGTTGACAATCTACTGGGTACAATAGGAGGTAAGTCATTGACAATATACGGAAAAAGAGGAGATAACTCATTGGCAAACTAGCCAGGTAGCCAGTGGAGTGAGCGAGGAACTGGAGTGATGGGGGAGCGGCGGGAGGTGTGAGAGATGACTAGAGCAGCGCTGTTCTGTAATTTTTGGAGTCTAGAGAGATCAGTGGAAGGCAGATTTACATAGAGTGAATTACAGTTGTCGAGTTGCTGGTGATGAAGGCATGTACTAACGTTTCACACAGTTCAGGTTTCAAGTACATTCACGCACGTCAGGCGGGCTGTGGACTTTTTACTGTGAATGGATGATCGATTCTTATCTAACGCGTTTGGGAAAACATCACATGATCTACGCAGTTTATTTCTTTGGTCGCTGAGGTGGTGGCGGAGGGTCTTCGACACGCCGTGCCATTGCTGACATGTGGCCGCAAGAGATTTCAGCACTAACAGTAACAGTTACTGTCTACCACCCAGGAACTTCTACTTTCATTATTGTCGTTATATACGAACGTAATTTTAATTATGACCAAAATACCTCAATGTTCTGTGTCTAACATCAATGAGAATGAATTCCCGAAAGACGCCAAACGTCCTCAACAGTTGTTTTTGATCATTAAACGCAACTCGCTGGCTCGGTGGACAGGTCAGAATACTCAGATTCGGTTGCGGACAAAGCACTATGATCTATTTGATAACAGTTGTTAGGGATGTGGTGTCATAACCAGCGATTTTTCCCTCACTCTCCACAAATCTGAATAAACCAGATTTTCCTGCTTGAACATTGAGAAAAACTCGCAGGGCGAAAGAGGCCCACGATGTGTTCGAATCCGTGGTGAATTAAATAGTGCTTGGCCCACCATGTGTTCGACGTGGTGAATTAAATTGCGCTTGGCCCAGGATGTATTTAGATACGTGAATTAAATTGTGCTTGGCCCACGATGTATTGTAATACGTGGATTGAATTGTGCTTGGCCCACCATGTGTTCAAATACGTGGTGAATTAATTTGTGCTTGGCCCACCATGTATTTAAATACGTGGTGAATGAAAAATGAAATTGTGCGTTAGCAGTATTTGGCGTGTATGTGTATTTATATATAAAATTATAGATGCTAACCCATTCTAACTTGCAGATATTGCGGATTATTCCTCTCGGATTCGAAGCAATGCGCCGCAGTGAGGACCCATTGTGGAGCAATGAGAGTACCGCCGCAGAAGAATTGGAACTAGTAAAAAATAAAAACAGACTAGGTTTCATCCAAGAACTACAAGTGAAATACGCTTTGGCTAATGTGACACTTCAGGTACAATCGTATAAATATAAGCCCGAGGGGGATGGAGCATTCAATAACCTCCGACACCGTAAAACCGACATGAGAGTAGGAGGCGTGGTTAACGTAGCTACGACATTGTCAAACTTACATAAGAGTAGGAGGCGTGGTTAACGTAGCTACGAGACTGTCAAACTTAAATGCGAGTAGGAGGTCCATTATGGCTAATGATGTTGAGAGGTTGTTGCAAAAGACAGTCGGCTATATAGTGCATTAGAGAGATTTATGAATTTCATTACGCACATTGTAAAGTTATCTTGAGTATGTCTCAGAAATCACCTAAATAGGAAGGTATTTAATTTTTAAATTAATTTGACTGCTCATGAATACCTGTTTACTGTCGCCTGTTTGAAATCGATCATGATAAAGGGAGACCATCCATGGCCACTCGCGGATATCCGAGGAAAACCACCCGTCTTGCAATTCGTCACTTCCGGGCAAACCGCCCTCCCAACTGATTCCACACTCCGTGTAGTCTGATAATTATTGAATAAATCCAAATCGGTATATAACAGACATCAAAACACCCTCGACAGAATCTAGTAACTTATTCTGTTTTCTATCAAGGTAACCTCATATTATTCTGTTTTATCTGCGTAAAAATACCTTAAACACAAATCCTTTAATTCTTACGAATTACTCAAAAGTCTCAGAGACTTTATTTTTTTAATAAATAAAGATTTTTATTTTAGTTCGATTCTCAAGTTCAACATATATCATTTTTCTGGAAACCTGCTCACACCGGAGTAACTTAAAAAATATCTTGTCATCATCTACATTCTACAGAATAGATGAATAAGGAAATGAGGATCACCACAATTCTTTACCTGCTTCGCCTGTCAGGAACCAATCAGTGACGAAATGCAGTTTCTCTGCTGAATCCAAAACGATCGTCTGCTCGGGACCAGCCATTTCTATGAGTTCTTTCTTGTTGACTCCCGATCCCAAACCGACACAGTAAAAATCGACGTAGTACGGCTCTCCCTTTAACTTTTTCGCTCTCAGCGCGGGATTCCCGGCCATATTACTTTCGCCTTTTCATGACAGAAAAGCAAACAGATTTCATCAATGGCAGTAAATGTCAGTGACAAAATCTTGTGTCTTTACTATCATATAAATGTCAGTGATACTCACAATCTTGTCTCTTTACTGTCCTATAAATGTCAGTGATACTCACACTGTTGTCTCTTTACTGTTCTATAAATGTCAGTGATACTTACACTGTTGTCTCTTTACTGTTCTATAAATGTCAGTGATACTCACACTGTTGTCTCTTTACTGTTCTATAAATGTCAGTGATACTCACAGTATTATCTCTTCACTGTCCTATAAATGTCAGTGACACACACAATCTTATCTCTTTACTGTCCTATAAATGTCAGTGATACTCACACTGTCGTCTCTTTACTGTCCTATAAATGTCAGTGACCCACACAGTCTTGTCTCTTCACTGTCCTATAAATGTCAGTGACCCACACAATCTTGTCTCTTCACTGTCCTATAAATGTCAGTAACCCACACAGTCTTGTCTCTTCACTGTCCTATAAATGTCAGTAACCCACACAGTCTTGTCTCTTCACTGTCCTATAAATGTCAGTGATAGTTACAATCTTGTCTCTTTACTGTCCTATTAATGTCAGTGACACTCACACTGTTGTCTCTTTACTGTCCTATAAATGTCAGTGATACTCACAATCTTGTCTCTTCACTGTCTTATAAATGTCAGTGACCCACACAATCTTGTCTCTTTACTGTTCTATAAATGTCAGTGATACTCACAATCGTGTCTCTTTACTGTCTTATAAATGTCAGTGATACTCACAATCTTGTCTCTTCACTGTCTTATAAATGTCAGTGACACTCACAATCTTGTCTCTTAACTGTCCTATAAATAAATGTCAGTGACACACACAGTCTTGTCTCTTAACTGTCATATAAATGTCAGTGACACACACAGTCTTGTCTTTTAACTGTCCTATAAATCACTTTCCTATCAATGTTCTCACCTGTGAATTACTACGATTCCGATATTGATATATATCTACGAACACATCTACCATCAACTGTATCATCTTCACTGCACTCACCATCAGTGATCAGTATCACCGCCTGTTTCGGCACGGGATTTATGTTATTCGTCGCAGTTGGAATCAAATTGTAATAGAGCTCTTTCAGAGCGTCTGCTGTTGCCGTGCTGCCACCTGACGCATAAAGAATAAAAATCACCATTTGTATATATGAATCCCAAACAAAAATGATGTTATTTTGGATGTTCACAATAAGCTCTGTCGTCTGCACTCGAGTGAGCAATAATTTTTCAACTTTTTATGTTTTATGAATATTTTTACTTACTATTAGTCCAGTAGAAATGTTCATATTGTACAAATAGTTATAGATCTCGACATGTTAAACCTAGAACGAAGCGGTTCTTGAGGGCTAGCGACTACTGTACCCAAAGTGCAATTTCCCTAAACATATTCAAGTCCATACAAACAGCGTCACTGCGACTAATGACTGTCGATCAAATATGAACACCTTCCGTAGAATTCTCGTTATTTTCCGATACCTGTCTGTGAAATCATCACATGTCTTTTCATCATTTTTTCACATAAATAAATTTCATTTCTAGTTTACACAGTACCGGTCAGCGTGATTCTTTGCAGCCTTTTCTTTGCGTCTGTCACGTTCTTTACGTCAGGGTCGAACGGTCTCAGAAGGACATTGACCTTACTGTCGAAACTTAAGATTCCGATCCGGGTGCCACCCACGCGCCGAGACATTCCGATCTAAACATAATCTAAATAATATAATAACTTCATATAAATCCTAATGTGTGACTAAAATGCTAAAAATCATATATAAAAGGTAACGCCTTACTGTTGACTTGAGTTAATTTGAGTTGAATATTAAAAGTTTTCATATAATAAACCTTATATAGTGCATAAGTAACGGAATCTCATCAATATACTGCACAGAATTCATTCTGAACACGAGTATTATATCTATTAACGACCTTATCCATGAGAACGCTGGCGAAGTTAACAGCGAGCTTAAACTCCGATTGGTTTATGCTTCCCGAGACGTCAAACACGAAGTAAATGTCAAGACCGGCTTTATGACTCAGAGAGAGAGAACGAGAAAAATCCAGCACGTCGGTCGTGTTGTCAGCTGGCTCGCTGTCGTCTGCGTCGACGGACGAGATGGCGAGAGCATCAAAATCTTCCATCAGTCGCTGGGCAGCTTCTTTGGGATCATCTCGGCCGCGTTCGTCTATTTATGACAGGGGCGGTGATAGGCCGATATCATGTGTTCTTATTTATGACAGGGGCGGTGATAGGCCGATATCGTGTGTTCTTATTTATGACAGGGGCGGTGATAGGCCGATATCATGTGTTCTTATTTATGACAGGAGCTAAAATAGGCCTATATCATGCGTTCCTATTTACGATAAGTCATATATAGAAAATTACGAAATCCCTAAAAAGTGATCCAGGAAAAATTTGGCACAGAATGTATGGGGACGCGCGTGTTTTGCGAATGTGTGAATGTATGTGAACGAGCTCTTGTGCTTGGGCTTGAGTTCAACGAGAGGTGGACGCTGTGGGTAGACAAGTGTATGGGTATGTTCATCCGGGTAGATGTATGGATAGCTGTACGGTGTACATGCATGATTTAAGAGAGAAAGCGCTTGATGTTTACGACTCACAATTACACGAGGTCTTGCTGCCCGACCAGGCGCGGTTTATAAGACATTCCCGTTCGGCAGAACCGCTAAGATAGAATCCGGCCTCACACTGAAATTTAACAACATCTCCACGGTTGTAGCGCCGGCCACGCTTCGACCCACCCACAGGGATGCCTGGGTTCGGGCAGTAAGATCCTGTAAACAGCGGAGGATCAAGTACAAATCAAGTACAAACCAAAGAAAATACCAAACTGTGAGTCACGATAAACAGTATCCGTCCCCACGGGAGGTATTCATATTTTTTTTACTAATACCAAGTGTGTTCAACTGCCAGCCCAATAAGTTCATCATAATCACATAAATTTCACTTAATTTTCCAAAATCGCTATTATTCCCCAATGCGACGAATTGAGCGGTCATGACTCCACGCGATCGAGACAAAATCGACTACGGAATAGAGATCACTATCGCGGGCAACTTTAAGTCGGTTGAAGCTTGTCAAATATCTTTCTGTCCGTTTATTAGCCATTAAAATATGGACGAGTAGGTCTGCAGGATAGCTAGTATAACGAGTGGACTGTGGACGCACTTCCATCCTGACATGTCGTCAGAGTCCCGTTCCATTGACGGGTGCTCAAACAGGTTCGGGACTCCGACCCTTTCAAATGAAATCCGCTCATGCAGACGAACTTCACCGTGTCACCGATCGAGAAGTTCGTGCCGACCCTGCGTCCGTTTTCTGGGTGACCCGGGTCGGGACACCGGATCTCTGTCAAATACATTTAAAACATTCACTGTTGCGCGTAAACGATAACTGTTTCAATATTTTATGTAGATGTATACGTACATTTGGCAATATAAAAAAACAAGAAAAATGATTATAAGCCAAAACGACAAATTTATTGAGACGACACAAAGCCGTCTTAATAGGGTGCCGACATAATGATGCTGAATGCGTAACTTTTATAAGGTTTACATTCTAATCTTGCGTGAGAGGATATTTTCTGATCTGACGGACTGTAAATAGTTTAAGAAACAATAAAACACTGAATATCATCGATGCTGAGGGTGCAGCGGTTGGAAGGCGCCTTTAGTGAGACAAGTTACGAGTTCATACCCACAAACCTAGACATCTCCAACGCCATCGACAACATGATTTGGACATTATTTTCGTTTGTTAGTATTGTAAAGATTTGTCATGACGTGGATGATTGTTGAATATCTTGAACGAATCAGACAGGAGTATTGTAAGTGCGATTGCCCTTCAAAACCCTTCATAAAGTAGCACTAAAACCTCGCCATATACAGTCTATAGCGAGGTTTAGCTTCGATATAAACTATAGCATAATTTTTTACTATAATCGTTGATTCACTTTCCACATCTTGTGCATCATCGTAGATAATACTCCTAGATCCAAGTTTCATTTTCACATTTAACGTTAGAAGCCACAGTTGATTCTGTTGACGAAACAAAGGTTTTACCTCTGCATAGTGGATCCCAGGAATCCCATCCTTTCGACAGATCGTCGCAGAATCTTTCAGCGATATCCACCAGCTCGTATCGCTCCTTACAACTGTACCGAATGCGGTCACCTGATTCAAACCGCGTCTTGTTCTCGGCGATTATGAACCCGTTTGATGGAGGATTCGGTAGATAGCAGTATAGCTCTGAATACAAAACGATCAACGAGAGAGTGTTGGCCTTTTCAAAGTGCAAATTGACCAGATAAAATACCGATACGACGCCATGTTGTTTTTCAAGTTTGAGCGTTGATGACACAGTATAGGCGTAATATTAGGTGTAGTCTTTAATTAACCAAACGGCTATGAAGTATATTCCTTAGAAATGAAAGAATCACATAAATGAAGGGAAGGATTTGTAAGGATAGCTCTACTAGAACGATTGTAAATTTTACCATAATCGAGTAGTTGGTACTGCTCCTGTAATTTCTAAAGAATGCAATGTGTTTCTAAAGACGATAATTATAGTCTTATGGTTAAATCCAGTCAAACGACAAAGATTTAAATCTTATAGGGGACACGCAACCGTAAAATTTGTTCGAATCTATGCGTCTCTTGTCACTCTGTAATTGGTGTCTGTTGGAGGAAATTTTTTTAGGTTGTGTTGGAAATCATGTTAATTTTATTTGATATTTCCCCGTCAGGCATATTTATGTGGACTTACTGACACACGTATCGGGTTGCTCCGTCCAGCCCCCGCGTCTCGTGCAAGTTACGTCCTGGAAGTACGTGTGATTAACGAGATAGTAGCCTGGATTACACTTATACCTTGCGGTGTCCCCTGGGCCGTACCCAGCGATGCGAGGGTAGGTTTTCTTGAATTCAATGTGACCGTTCTCTATGGGTGAAGGCTCGGCGCAAATGTGTATTCCTGTGACACAGAGTCTAGCAAATGGAGAACCTTTGAATTTAGAGGATCAGGCTGGTTTCCAAATGAAAATTGACGTAGACCAACAAAATTAATTATTGACTTTATATTTGTGAACGCGGTTTTTTGTAAAATTCTGTCACCATTTTATTGCAAATAGGAGTAGGTATCCCGTGTCATAATAAAAACAAATTTGCTACAAAATTTCCCATGGCGCTAATATTTACTGGGAATAATAGCGGTGGTCATAGCGACTGACGAAAGAAAAATACGAGGGATATGTATTAAACATATAGGGGAGATAAACCCGCTGCTTAGACCATTGTTTTTCAGTAACCTTCGCGGAGTATACCATCTGAGTTTTCTTTGTTCTGCGCATGCGCGTTCGTCTTTTTCCATAGTTAAGGATCTTGATAGTTGTAAGAAAATTCGTACTAAAAGTATATGTCGGGTTATGATGAGCTCTGTAGAATATCCACGCAAACGCTTTCCTACTTACGCCTGCAAGTGGGCGGCTCGCTCGACCATAGTCCGTTGTCCAGGCATTTGATACGTCTGGCGCCTGCCATACGTAGGCCCTGTTTACATCGGTACGAAAAGCGCGATCCTGGAGCGCAGCAGGACTTCCCATAGCGGATCGCGCCGGGGGGTACCGCCAGACCAGGGCAACTCGTTTTAAACGCGCGATTCTTTTCGGCTGCCGTAGTTAAGTATATTAGCAATTTAGGTCAGTATAGAGTAGCTTTTTACAGCTTGACTTGATATGGTGAAAGAAGAGTATCGA
Organism: Epimenia babai; assembly: GCA_011762755.2. NCBI lineage: Eukaryota > Metazoa > Mollusca > Solenogastres > Cavibelonia > Epimeniidae > Epimenia > Epimenia babai. Next base: position 8,990 of record WURV02221183.1, read on the forward strand.
GTCGGGAAGTGAGAGCCTGCCAGTGAAGAGATCGTTGTGACAGGTGAAATGGCAGTTTGTTAGGGAAAGGGCGGTGATGCTGAAATTTGGATTTGAGCAGACATGGATAGATTCATAGCAGACACTTTATTTATGAGTTCATGGCCTATACGGCCCGTACAACCGCATTAATTCCACATCTTATCACCACCATGCGAGTATGTACCGCACATGGTACCTGGTTATGTACGGGTCTGCAGAGTGATGCAGATACACTGGACTCTGCTAATATACTCGCAATCTCTGTAACAGGTAATAGTAACGCAAATATTGCAGTGAAAGAAATAGATTAGAGTAGACGAGTAAAGAATTTGTTTTAATGCCATATTAAGAGGATAATTATAGTAAAGATATAACATGTACAGACACACGAGATATATAAAGGTAACATCTCAATGATTCACCAAAGTAACGATTAACACTGACTTTACTATACAAGGTGTGTACTTCATCAGATGCACTGAGTAGGGGTAGTGGCACTGAGCCACTGACAGTACATCGATCCAGCCAGGAAAATTAAAAAATAAAACATAAATAGGTAGCGTGTGTGCAAAGACTCGCATTGTATACAATAATGATCGACAAAGCGAGGAGTAAAGCCAAGATGGTCGCAACAAAGCGAGCGCTCATCAGTAAGCAAGAGTGGTCGGAGTACAGCGGAGTACAGCGCACAGGGAGAGTGACCAGTGACCAAAATAACTAGTGAGGCCATCTTAAAAGGGCACTGAGTGGTAAGAAGTTGACGAAAGTAAAAGTATTAGGTAAAAATTTCAACGTAAGCTTGTGTGAATTCGTATGTTAGTCAAACAATCGACTAACCAACAAACTGACCAACCATTCCATCAATTGGTCAGTCAACCAATCAATCAGGTTTTAACTTTACTTTTGGCATTATACGATATATATAATCAACAGCAATACAATTTGTCACAGCACAAAGAAAACCTATGCTTTAACGTTGGTGTCTTTGACGTTATAGTTTAAACCTGATGTGGAGATGCAGGCGTACTTTTTGCCCGACCAAACCCCCCCTTTACATCGCCGGATAAGCGAGCCGGTTTTTCTAAAGCCAACTTTACACCGCAAGAGCCACACGGTGCCTTCCATGTAGCGTCCTTTAATGCGTGCTAGTGTCATCTTTGATCGTGAATGGGCGGGGTACTTTGGGGGCGCACAATCTATCCAGGAACATCACAGGAAATAATAACCAGTATACCACCGACATCACCGGTGATACATGTTCATGATCTAAGCGTTTAATTGATGAACGTCGTGTTTCAGCCAGTAGTGATAGCGATCTGGTACTCATAATATTCATGTAGTACGCATATGCATCGGCTAAAATTCAAACACACTTGAAAGTCACAGGAGACGCGACGTTTTTCGTTTTTATTGGCAATTTAT
>WURV02221194.1:0-10432 GCA_011762755.2 Epimenia babai
CAGTGACGAGGAACTCATGACCCTCACAGTGACGAGGAACTCATGACCCTCACAGTGACGAGGAACTCATGACCCTCCCGTCTTCCCCATCTTTCGAGAGTCTATTCGCGAATTATGCTAATTTTCTTTCTTCCATATCCCGATTCTTAATATTTTTGTGATATGTGATATATGCTGAATCACCTAAAATAGCTCAAAATAACATGGATACGGTATGCGTATGTTGTAATGGTTGATTATGTAGATCTACAAGTTGACCAACCGTAACGTTATAAGCTCAGGCCATCCAGATTCTTCGCTCATGTAAAATGTATGTGACAGTCCAGCCAATAGAATAGTCTCCATCTCGTTTATTGATATAAAGCACGTTCAAGAGTTGGAATAAGTACCACTATCGGAAATGAGAAAGATTTTCATGCTTGGATATTGAGAGAGATTTGTTGTGGAATGGTTTATTATAAAATATCTAAGGGATATAACAGGGCAATGTTGTACGTGCGACTAACATTTAATTATAAAGTAGCACCAAAAACTCGCCTTTACCTTTACCTTTTACCGATCAATCAATGACTTTAATTTGTACGACGGGACCACGCGACCTTGTCCAAACATCTATAAATGAGCTGGTTTCGTTCCATCAGCCGCGTAGACAATGTAGGTCAAATTGCTGAGATATATGTACAACTCTAGACTGGTTTCTTCCCACCGGATTTGTGTCATTAGTAGTGGCCCTTTGTTACGGAACGAATTTCTATATGGCCTATGCGAATCTAACTCTCGATTTTTAAGCGAAATCTAAAGACATCTCTTTTTACTACAGTCTGTATCATGCGAATGCATTATTTCGTAGGATTCCTTTCCTTCATCATTCGCGTTTATTGTACATGAGATACTCGTATGATATTTATACGTAATAAATACATTACCATTTACACCTACCATTAAAAATACCTACAGCCAGAGTCACGTTAAAAAATCAGTCTGGTGCTCTACCAACTGAGCTACATGGACGAGATTATTCCAGTGCATTTTAGGTATATTTACACCGTTTTTTAGAACCACTGATGTTTAAAGTCCGTATAACATAGCCAGCGATATACACAGATATCTTTAACAAGCATGATGGACTATAAATCCATCAGGGGTATAGGTTTTTTCCAGTGCATTTCTCTCCAACTATTTATAGAACCACATTGGCTATCCTAATTACCATAGTTAAAAATCAGCGCATGAATCGACCAATCAGTTTGTAATATATTGTTCTTATTGCAGATATCAGTATATATCACCCGTACGATATATGGAATTTGAATAACAGTGTGTTCCTCAAAGTGTTAAACACCTAAATTTACGGGAGAAAACTTGCAGCTCAGTCGGTAAAGCACCAGACTGGTGATCTGGGGGTAGAGGGTTTGAATCCCATCAGGGATATAGGTTTGTTTCTGTGCATTTCTATCTATTCATTCAGACAAATTCCTTCAGTGACGACCCGAATGAATTAATCGCACATTAATCAAAAAGGTCACAATCCATTTCGCTCGTTTTGAGTAAAATTTTATAGTAATGCGCCTTTAATAGACAATCCAAAAAATTCTGACCATGTCCTGTAATCAATTCCCCGAAATCCACTTCAAATCTATTTCCTGTAATTCGCTTCCTAAAAAAAGCGCGAAGAAAAAATCCCCACCTAGTATTGATTCTATCTCGGATAAAAAGCTACGTTGATACTGCTTTATGATACCGACAAATGGTATCTCCTGAAAAGGGCACATAATTAAGCTTCTTAATTCAGATTCACAAATTGTCTTTCTTTAGTACCTTGCTGCGCGCTACCTTGTATTTTGGCATTTTCCAGACGAACAGTTTCAAAACATACTTTATAATATTGCTATCAATGTCAAAGGGAGATAAATTTCTTGTCGCGCTATATAAGGGTTTAAAATGTAAAACCTGTTAATAAAGGGAGATTATTTTGCTACCGCGCTTAATGTGGGTTTCAAATGTTAAACCTGTTAATAAAGCAAGATAAATTCGCTGTGCCTGGTGTAGGTATTAAATGTGAAACCCTTTAATACCCATGTCAACGCACTGATCACACAAAAAAACTGTCTTGTCCCAAAATCCAACATTTGAAAAATGGAAAATATGAATATATATGGCGTAAGGCGTATGACCTTAGAAAACTGTCTTCATAAATTTAACTAGGTTTATCATGTAAGGATTTGAAAAGTAAAAACGCGAGAGTAAATTAACTCTTGACACTCTCCCATCACATTATTGTATTCTTATACTAATGTAAGGGACAGATGTCAATGTGGTAAGGGTTAAGATCCCCCTAATTTCATGTCATGGAAAATTCCAGTCAGTGCGGAGTTCAACCAGTAACTTCTCGCAATTCACCGACCGCAATTCACCGACCGCAATTACAACCATCGCCGTACCGATATCGAAAAGGAGGCCAAAACTTCACGAGCCTAGTTCATTTCTTCACTGGCCATGCAGTCAAGCGGAACGCTAACCATGTTAATGATAACTACACGGTCACGCTTGGTTGCTCGGTACAGACAGGCCACATAAAAAATGTGAATCACTTTTAATCGTGGAATTTAAAGGGTACCTTGTCATTTCGCACAAATGCCTGTTCTAAATTGAATTAAAACTCCTAGGTGGACACTTTCATCGTAATGTACCTAAAATATTGGGGTGTCCGTTAACCCTTTGGACACTGATGGCTACGTTTTACATTATTATGTGAATAACATTCAGTGACAATAGCGTAGAGAGGGTTAATCATGTATTCATCTATCCATCCCGCAACGTAACACTGGTTGTAGCAACTCATCGTTTTTTGTGATATTGTATATTGCACGCCCCCTACTCGCGTAACAATGTCCTAAAAGTAACTATACTGCAAAAATACAGCATCCTGTTAAAAGTAGGTTTTGCTATCAAAAATAAGCAATGTCCCATGAATGAAATCAGGTGCTGCCACCCGTGCAATAAAGCCAGTAAATAAATGCTGCCACCCGTACAATAAATCCATTAATATAGCAATATAAAAGTCGTTCGATGAATTTGTTAATTAGTCTTCTTGGCACCTCTGGTCCCGACCTTCACTACCTAGCAATATAAGGTAATAGGGCGATCTTATCAGGAACTAGTTTTATTATCATTAAATACAGCGTACTAAATATATCCATCACCCGATAAAGGGGAGCGTTATGCAAAAGGTCACGATCGATAGAAATACTTAGTCTGTATAAACGTTATCGCCGTCTAACCTTTAGGGTGACTATATCAGCTGGGTAAACATGGCCACCCACCCGATTCACGCGACCCAATTAATGTAAGTGTAAGGGTGGGCAGCCATGTTTGTCTAACTGATACTAACGCAGGAGATTTAGGGCAATACTTTTTATAAAAGGAGCAGTTCTGCCTTTTTTGATACCACCCATTTCATTTAAGATAACTTCAAAGAATCTTACCGAGATCAAAAAAAAACAATTCTACCCTATAAAATACTCCTCGGTAATAAAAAAGGGAACATATAATAATATAAAATAATATATTTGTGATAATATATATATTTATTGAATTATTATGAAATAATATATCTATTGATATACATTCGATCGAATCAAAGTGATGGCATCAACTCAATTGTCAAATGTCAATTATGATAATAAATAGCGAATAAGGCTACAGTAAAACTAAATTCACTCGACTTGAAAAAATCCGGACTAAGCCTTTAATTTCGCGCATTGTGCATTTTTGCTATAAAATGGCTGGAGCTAATATCCTGAATACAGTAACTACTAAATGGTTGCTCGGCCGTCATATGCTCTAATTTATCGCGTTGAAGAAAGCTGTTGTTGATTATATCGATGATATTGCCGATACTCAGCTACATATAGTTGTTGTAAACGGCGCATGAAACCGATTATTCGCACGAGGAATGAATTCACGGACACGAACGGTGGATAATACGAGAGAATAACGCCATGCAACGAACGTGGCGCGTATTTATAACGCAGCTCGGCGAAAAGGAATAACCCGAGAGCCGCTGAAGACGAGGGTAAAGAAACGAGAGCAAAAATGGCTACGATCGTATCGGCGATATTGGAGACTCTGTGAGTATATATAGCCAACGACATCGTTGGATACTTTGTGGTTGGATGTTCTACTGTTGGATACTTCGTAGTTGGATATTTTACGGTTGGATACTTCGTGGTTGGATATGTTACGGTTGGATACTTTATGGCTGGATGTGTTACAGTCGGATACATCGTGGCTGGATGTTTTACTGTTGGATACTTTGTTGGATGTTTTACGGTTGGATACTTCGTAGTTGGATATTTTACAGTTGGATACTTTGTAGTGGGAAGTTTTACAGTTGGATACTTCGTAGTTGGATGCCTTACGGTTGGATACCTTATGGTTGGATATTCTACTGTTGGATACTGTTTAGACGTTTTAAATACCTCGTGGTCAGATGTTAAATAAACTGCATAATTTTAGCTGATTGGTCTCATAAGAAAAGCCCAGGTTTGTCCTAACTAGGTCGAGTAAAATGTGCCAGACAGTATAGGTCCTATATGCTGTATGTAAGGGTATCCCACCCACCTATTTGGCATCGACTACGCCTGTACGACCTTCCTAAGAATCGAGGTCATCCGTTATATAAAGCTGAATTTTATTTTAATCCAGCTTCGTCGCCTACCGTTAGACGGGTATTTATCCTCTCTAACCGTCGATGAACGTCGGGAGGGGATGTTCAAATCTCGGCCATATTATCACCAAATAGACCCAAAATATCTAATTTTGATAATAAAATATCTCCTGAACATGCACTGGTTTAGTCCATGTTAGAACAGCCACATAAACTATAGATATCTTTCAATCTCCTAGAAACTTCGAATGCCACTTTACGCCTCGCATCCCACCGTTATCTGCTTCAGTTATAACCCCCCCCCCAAGCTTCACCCATCGGCGATGGACAATTTAGAGGACCCATCGCAACCAATGTCATCCTAACTGTGCTGACCTTATTTCTAATCCACAAATACATAATAAATGTACATAGTTGTATCTAATTGATCTGTATTACCTGTATACTGTACGATACTGATTTTCTATAATTTAGGTAATTACATTATAGTCTGAGACCATTACGCTATTGTTTCATGTAAAGTGTGTTTGACAGCTCTGATAATAAGTACACGTTAAACAAATAAATTTCATTTCACGCCCATTCGCCGTCAATCTCGTTCTTTTCGATATTTCTCGCATCTATTTCGATTATATCACACATCGCTGTATCATCTATGAAAACCGACACAATACGAGTAGATAACTGAGCCACACATCTACGACCACCCCGCCCCCACCTCCCGGCCCCAATTTGACCTACCTACGCACGTACGACTACATTACGGCAGGATTCAAATCAAGGTATTTCTCTCACGCGTCGGCTCGGCTAGTGAACTCGCACTATTCACGAGTCCGTGTTTAAACTTTCTAGCCCCATTTCGAGGGCCAACTGTTTTTTTTACATTTACAATCATCTCTCAGTAAAACTGTATCCATTATAACTGGAAAATAAACCGTTCGTATTGACTGAGCGTTTACTCTAGGTGGTAGTATCGCCAATAGTAATATATTCCATGCTCGCCAACGGCAGTTAATATACGAGCTCTTCGTTAGCAACAGAAGGACGCTACCTTTTGAAACTAACTTAAATTTTATATCGGAAGCTTTCGAAGGGAAAATCTTCTTTATTAAACGATCATAATTGGTAAAACAGAACTATGATAACTGAGTGAATCCCGACTTTTGCAAGCCTGTGAAAATATTTAAGGTTAAGCATGAAAGGTGTTGATCTTTTATTCCTCATTGGTGTAGTAGTTAAAAGCACGCTGTCCCTGTGAGATATCTGAAACACGGCTAGATCCACACGACAAAGTCGAGGAGTTACGCTAACCATTCCTCATTCTAGACGAGTTAATTCTGGTTACCGGGCCTTGGCAGTCACTTCACTCAATTTTTAAATTGTTTTTTTTTAACTTCCATCACACATTAAACAATGTACATAGACAGATACCTTCAAAGCCAAATTTGAAACTTTTCTTTTTTCTACTGCCTTTTGCTAAGTTAATGGTGACTTGCCTGTGTTATCTGTTACCATGTTACATCCCTTGGCCGCGTAATACTTCCACCTGGATTATTTTATAATGTAGTACTAAGTAATTTTCTTACAAGTGGTATTTTTCATGTGATATTTAACATAGTCTTACAGCGTGATTTTATGCCTGATACTGTGCCACTATCCGATCTGTGGCGTTATACTTTTAGTTACATTCTCTTTATCTGCGACCCTACTGTATTATGTCTCATTCAGTTTCGACTCATTTATCACCCAGTTCGAATTTAAACTATCTTCCTTAATCGTAGTAACCGTAAATACGTAAAAGTGCCCTTAATAGCCATGTTTTAAAAGGCCACTACAAATCAACAAAATTCAATTTAATTGATGTCGGCAATACTGGACACAGTCAACGTATAGTACTTGCTACCACTATTGAAAAATCGCTGAAGAGGCGCGATTAAAGATCTAACCATAGCCTAAAATCCTTTCCGAGTATTTACTGCTATCACTCCCGCGTCTCATTGCGCCACTTACCCTGATTTCCCCATGATGCCTTTAGTACTAACCCAATGCCGAGGAAATCGATCCAACAAAATTAATACGCCAAATGCATAGAAAAACGTATTGCAACACGCTCAACACATATCGACAACAATGGAGTTAGAAATAGTTCGAAATAATGTCAACACCTCAAATATTTGTTGTTTCAGACAATAGTATGCAAAATACCTATAGATTTTTGTAAATTCAACGATTAATGAAATATAGTTAAAGAATTTCAGAAGATGATATACCGCTAGTTCAGTGCTTACGATATCACTCTACCCACAATCAAAACGTCATTCCATGACAAGAGCCAATGGAAATAATACAAACCATACTATTGTGAATAATATAGGCAGGAAGGGAGACCAAGATATGTATGCATATTGTATATTTCCCTTCTGATTCTGTGCATTTAAATAGCACAAAGTAAAACCATAATTACCTCAAATTCCTTGAGAAACATAGCGACGCCGCCATAGTGGAGTCTCTTTTTCTCGTGGCCTAATTTTGAAGGTGGTGGTAGGTGAGGTATGGGGTCTCTCGGAGCGAACAGCGCTAACAAATTGGCCGGTAAAAATGCCGTCATGGTTTACAATGATTTGAGAGTGTTTGCTACAATATTAGTCCGTTATATGAGTAAAATACAACATAAGATTCTACTCGTCGTCTATAAAACAATGCGCGCCGCCATTTTGGTGTTCATGTGCGCAAGATACTACACCATAAACAAACGAATGTTATTCGGTGATGATAATCATAGAAAGCTAAGCAGCAAAACTGTATTTGAGGTAAATATTAATACGCTAGATTAATGATCACTTATCTACGCGTTAACAGTTATATATTAAACAAAATTATAACACCGCAGACTATTTAATTTTATGTGAGGGCAAAAGAATCTACGAAAATCGCATAGCGTGTGCAATCTAGAACGATGTAATGCGAACTATATTTTATTTCTAACTCGGTACAGTGTGAGCTGCGCCGGATGTATTGATTGGTCGGCTGCAACAGTCTCTAGCCAACAACATACGAGTAGTTTCACTGCGCGGAGAGTTATATTTAGCCATGTTATCGTTCACAAAAATCTCCACTACAGGGGTATTTAGCGACGAGACCGATACTGTTTACAACTTCTGACAGCTGATATTGTGTAAATTTTCACTTATATCGGTTTTAATATTCCGTTAATCCCGTTATAATACGTAAGTGACACGAGCTCTATTTATACTATTATGGTTCTTTTTCCGCTACCACTAAAGGAATGCATGGTTCGATTACATTTAGAACATACGCATTGCACATAGCAACTGCCTTAACTTAAGACTAAGTTAATGTTACGATGTAGGCAGTTTCGATCTTAATATATTAATTACCGGTGGTAATTATTTTTGCAGTGATTATGCATGTTGCGTAATATATTGTAATTTATATTAATATCCCAGAGAAAAACAGGTACATGCTCGAAAGCATGATTTAGATGATTTGGCGATCCCTGATCGACTGTTGGGCAATATTCATGATTTGATATTAATAGACTTGCATGATAAGAATATAGTTATTTAGGTGTCATTTAATTTGCTGTACATTTAACAGTTTATGAAATCTTCAAAATCTTAGTGGAATAAAATAAACGTTTAACAGCACTATCGTATCCAAGTAGTGTTAATAGTAGGAACTTTTTTGTGTAGATAGTCATTTCTTAATATATACCTGACGAGATACTGACTGATCTATTGGAGCGTGATGAAAAAGAGCTTGATTGAGTTAATGGTTATGTAATATAAAATGTCTTAAATGCCTTCAGGAATATTAGCCGTAATTATAATTAAATAGATTATTAGATGAGGTAAAAGTTACTTGTCTCCTAGTACATTTTTTCCACACAAGTGATATTAAGCATATGATGCCGGATAACGTTGCTTCGTATGACGAGTTTTCTTCTTGAAGGAAAATATGTAGTCTCCATAATCATTGCTTAGACTATCTCTCTTGATGAGTGATTATTGGTTGCTTTTCAATATGATGGTATCTCGGTTTGAACGTTCGCGGGTGAAAATGTGCTTTAAGCCGAAACATCAACGTGCCGCTTCCATGAAAAAAGCTGGCTCGTCAAAATGCTATAATGCGTAAGTGACATATTGGTCAAGTTAAATGTTTCCCCCCCACCAACCGCGCCATTCGTAGATTGGAGAACTTGAAATGTATACACGATGTGCTTTTAGTGGCGTGAACGACGTCAGTGTGGTCAGTATACATTCCCGCATTTTCAGTGTTGCCCATTTTTGTTGACTCCCAGTCAGTGAATGTCACGTGTGTAATGGCTTAACCTCACGCCCCGCCTACCGGTTCATTCCGTATCCTCAAAAATACCTTTAAAAGGCAGCAACATAATAATTTGAATTCATATGTCTTTATTTCATGTATTTATAATCACGATTATTATTACATTAATGCCATTAATTTTCCGTTTCATTATTGATCAATGTAATATGATTTTTTGAAAGTTACTTTGGCATGGTTTAGCAGTCGAAAATTTCGATATGACCAGTATATTTTTGTATTGGGAGCTATCGAAAATTTTGTTGTTTTGTGAGCACTCCAGTATTATATTGTGTTTAAAAGTTTTCCGGTATGATAAACGGTCCAGTATATTGTTCTATATCAAGGCTCTTTAGTGTATTGCATTTTGCAAAGGGTATTTAGAGTATTGTTTCAATTTGTTATATTCAAAAGCTTTATTGGATATTATATTTAAAAGGTCTCTTTAGTGTAGTTCATAGTCATTAGCTCTATGGTAAAATGAACTGTCTAGTATGTTGTCACATATAAAGTCTATCCCGTATGCTATATACAAGCGTTTTTAATATACCGTCATTTGCCAAGGAGACATAGTTTAACGTTATACTCCAAACTCTAATGTATTAAGGTCAAGGCGAGGTTTTGGTGCTACTTTGTAATTAAATCTCAGTCGCACGCACAACATTGCCCTGTCACAACCCTAAGATATTTTTATAATAAACAATTCCATGATGTATTGTCATATTTGGAAGCTCGCCAGTGTATCGTTATATACATGAAAAAAATTTCCAGTTCATTATTTTACTAAAGAGATAAATTAACCCAGGTATTTGTTATGATGGAAATATGGCCATTATATAATCAGGGATGGGGGAAGGAGGGGGTAATAATGCTCTCTTGTGATACTTGTTGAGGATTACCTCGGGTATCTCACGTAATATACCGGGATACAATTGGTGCGTATTCAAGTTTAAGTACTCGGTCAATATTAACGCAGCGAGTGGGAGGGGAGGGCATGATGGTTGACAAATAACAGGAGGGTAAGTACACAGAAAAAGTCTTGCCTCAAATCGGTCTGGAATATGAATTAGAGTATATTAAGATTATATGTATGTTGTTACTCACCCGATGATATGAATGAGTAAGTGAGAGAAATGTCTATAGATTGAGTGTATATAAATGTCTATAGATTGAGTGTATATAAATGTCTGTAGATTGAGTGTATATGAATGTCTGTAGATTGAGTGTATATGAATGTCTGTACATTGAGTGTATATAAATGTGTGTAGATTAAGTGTATACAAATGTCTGTAGATTGAGTGTATATAAATGTGTGTAGATTGAGTGTATATAAATGTCTGTAGATTGAGTGTATAAATGTCTGTAGATTGAGTATATATAAATGTGTCTGTTGATTGAGTGTATATAAATGTCTGTAGA
>WURV02221205.1:0-10431 GCA_011762755.2 Epimenia babai
TCTAAAAAACGGTGTAAATACCTAAAATGCACTGGAATAATCTCGTCCCTGTAGCTCAGTTGGTAGAGCACCAGACCAGACCCAATTGTGGTCGTGGGTTCGAGTCCCATCAGGGGGTATAGGTTTTTTCCTGTGCATTTCTCTCCAAATATTGTTGCTGGGGACTTTCTCCCATTCCTTTAGATATTTGACACCAATTTTGACAAAACACCGGTACTTAAAAGTCCTTGTAGCAACCATACCAGCGACCTACGCAATCAGTATGGTCGACTATAAATGAAATGGCTATTTTTTCGGGTCCTTTACTGAGGCCGGTGGTTTTGAGTCCCATCAAATGTGACGTTTTTTTTCCTATGTATCTCTCTCCAGTTACTTATAGTGCCACGATGGCTACCCCATTACTATTGTTTATATATAAGCAAATAAAGTGGTAACACCTTTATGGCTCACTGCGGACTTAGGGTAACGCATTGCTCACTTAGGGTAACGCATTGCTCACTTAGGGTAACGTATTGATTATATAGTGGGTAATTGATGTCAAAACTGTTAAGAATGTGCGTTAGAGGTTTTGTGTACATTGTGAATGGTAAAAGTCCTAGGTCGCTGCCTTGGAGAATTACCCCTAATAACGCAGCTCTACTATTTCGAATAGAAACGGTTCTTTAAAGAGTTAACAGTAAGCCTACCGACCTAGCTTACCTGGTAAAATGATTCGCAGTTCGCAGTCAACTAACGCCAATCGTGTCCAAGTAACGTGTAATTTTATGTGCTGTTATCTATCTGCGCTAGCCGACTGCCTTTATGTGATAACTGACACGTCATTAAACGTTCTAGTTGAGAATACAATTTCAGTTAAGCCACTTTATCAGTAAATAGTAGGGATTACTAAAATAGCCGTGAAATACGGCCAGAAAATGTGACATGTTTATGTGAAGGCATCTCTTCTAGTTACAACGTGGATATAGGTACTAAAACCGGGACCGAGGACCGTTAACTATATACACGGATATCTCCTTTAAGCAGCATGCTTTAACGACACAAAAAGAAAAAAAAGTATCGCGTTTCTGGAATGTCCACCTCCGAGGACACTTGAAAGGTTCATACGTCCACCAGGAAAGACCCAAGCTATAACAGTGAAACTTTGCACACAATAAGCTCAACCCTTTCTATGAATTGTGGTATACGTTTGAAAAAAACTGTCACTGTTATTTAACTTTCCCGTTGTGATACTTAGTAGGTACTGCAGCTTTCAGAGCAAAATGGACAAAATTTGGCGCCGTGGTGTTAATACCTTGGAAACATATTCTTGCTGATATGGTGGTTACACCGGAGGATGATAGCCGAGTTTAAGCGAGACTGGGAGGGCCACCAACCTCAACGAGCGAAGAAAACATCGAGCCCTCGCAGAGCAGAGTATTTGGTGATAGACAACTTACTCTCATTCGGATAGGTACTGAGGTGGGCTTATCTAAGGAGCGAGTTCATAACATTCCGTAGAAAATTGAAGATGTCAATGGTTTCAGCTCAGTTGGTTCCAAGACTTCTCACACCTTAACAAAAGCACACCAGACTGGTCATGTCGCGGGTCATCTTGGAACGCTTTGAGGCAGATCGAGCTCATTTTATAGCGCGTTATGTTACCCAGGTCGTCTTCGGTCCACCACTTTGTGCCAGAGACCAAGTGCCAGTCAACGCAGAGGAAACATATTACTACGCTGTAAACATCGCTGGCACTGATTGAACTAGTAGAAAATATAACATCCGCAATTGATCGTTCTGAGTATACAATTAGGGTAATTGTTGATCTAAACAGGCATTGGACACTATAGACCATGAAAATCTGATTCAGATACTTGAGATGTACGGTATAAGGGGGCTTGCATCAAAATCGGTCACTAATGATCTTCATTACCGCCTGCAATATGTATCTTTCAATAGTCAAGATTGGAATCAAAATGAATGTTGCATGTGGTGTTCCACAAGGGTCAGTATTAGGACCAACAAAAGTGTGTCATTATTGACCAAGAGATGATTCGGCACTCTGAATGAAACTTTATTACTTCAAAGGCATCTTTGTGGTTTAGGGCTAAAAAAACTATCTTAATAAGCAAGACAAATTTTATGATAGTTTCTGCAAAACTAATTTCTAAATTTCTACCCATATAAATAATTATATCGTTTTAGAATAATGCGTTAGACCAAGTAGATTATACACTATTACTAGGTGTGTATATTGATAGCCACTTGACATGGCCCCATCATATTAAAAGTGTTCATTCCATGATATCCCAAAACTATATATAGTGTATAGGGCAAACAAGTTTTGATAACGAGACGTCGCATTTGATATATTGTTGTTTAATTTCGATATTTGTAATGGCATGATTATCGAAAACCAATCTTGTTTCTATTTTCAATTTTATCTTTTTTGATTCATTGCTTTTTACGGTCGATGTCTTTCCTGCCCAGTGGAAAACAGTGTCATTATTGCGCTTCACAAAAAAGTTTCACAAGATGTTGCTGATAATTATAGAGGTCCAGGAATGACCGTGATCTCTTTAAGCTGTTCACATCTATACTCCAACAAAAGGCTTGTTTCGTGCACTGAAGCAAGTCGTTATTTTCGTGAAGAATTATTGAGGTCAATTAAGTTTGAAACAAAAATCTAAATTTTGGCAAATACGCCTCAACTGCAAATTTAAAATATCGATATGACTGCTCCGTGGAATTTGATCGACTTGGAGAGTGAAACAACATATTTACTGTTCAAGAGTGTAATGTCCAAGAACCATAACAGTTTTCTCACTATGTGAAAGCCATCGTTACCTCCCTTAGTCAATTAAACATCTATCTACTTTAAGCAGCCAATGAGATCACAGTACTCTCTTCACCATAATCTTACCCTATACTATATTGTACAGAATAATAAAGTTACTGAGCCATGCTGCGTGTTTGATCGTCTATTCCTAACTTGCCTCTCTGTGTAACATTAGGCTACAAACAAACATAAAACATTACAAACATGACTCAATTATTCCTTACCACAACGTTGAATTAATGTTTACTATATATATATGTGCTCTATTTTTCTTAACAGCCGCCATGTGCAAAGAAAAAATCTTGTCATTGCGAGGCCCCGAACTGAACTTCAAAAACGGAAAGTTTTCCTTACATTTCAGCGCGTAACACGCTTTGAGAGCGCACTGAGGTGGCCTAGTAGTTCGATCGTTAGCCCTTGATTCGGACGACCGCTCTAATCAGTATACAACATTTACTTCGTTGGGAGGATGGAGTGGCCAAAACTTTTTAAACTCGGTCTGGGTGCGTGCAGCCTTTGCAGCGTGGTTTTTCATGTCACGTGGTTATATATAAGATACTCTCTGGAAGGTCAACATGGGGTTCTCCCCTCCGTTATCTCCTCATTATCATTGTAACTAATCGTCACCTATAACAGATTAAACGCAGCGAGTGTACGACATATGGAGGATGTGTATAGGCGTTTGGAACCAGTGCTGCCAATGGATCAACGTCACATGTATGCCCAGTACATGGGTTTTACTAACGTCTTTTCCTTACCTTTATAACTGAGGCTAATCTGTTTGTGGCGTTAAACACGGGCTATCTCTGTAAAGGACCAATAATAACTCGGGCAACGTGGTCATCCCAGTCTATTATTGTTCTACACACACAGATAGAATTATTGTGCTTTTTTCGTGATTACTCTCGTATTACAATACGAAGGTTTAGATCGAAATTGTCGAGGCAAAATCCGCCAATTTAATATCGCCGGCGTTGACTATAAAAGCAGGTTTGTGTTCACGCGTTTTTTCATATGAAATTGAATTCATTAGACTTACGCCCACATATTAATTCAGCTGCCAAACACACTTTGCATGAGTAAAAAATTTCAATTAGCCTAAACTTTTGGACATAGATGTGTGGCTGGCCGTTTTGGCCATATCGGACATGGGAAAAATATGTGTTAACTGATATAAACAACGCGAGCGTTCTTGTATCAAAGATACCTTGTTAGGTGCAAAATTCGTGTCATCCCTTATGTCAGTTAAGCCATAAGATGTTACCTCTGTTTTTCATGCTTGTATGTTATAGTTGAGTTTTGGTTTTTGTTTACGTTTCGAATAATTGGAAACTGTTAGATAGAGTGCATGTTGACCGTATATATGCCACAAAAGCCCATTTGTGGATCATCGTGGTACTTTATGAAATTTTCAGGGTGGTTATTTCTGCTACGTCGAACACACTGCGGACTCCAACAAGAAGACATGGACTTACGCCAGTCAGAAACTAGTAAATCGCCCATGGAGTTTTTTATGCGATGGCTGTGACACCCTTAGTGACCCCCAGCCGATCATCGACGTCGCCGGCTTCAGTGACGTCAACTACAAGACCGACTACCTCGATACCATTAACCTTCCGTCTTGTCACATGACTTACGGCGTGGCTGTAAAGTAGGACACCTCATTAGGCACGATATTCTTTTGGGAAGACACTTCCCATATACTTTCTCAATACTTTTAAGAGTTGGAGAGAAGTGCAAAGAAAAAACCTATGCCCCTGATGGGACGTAAACCCACGACCCCCAGATAACCGGTCTGGTGCTCTACCAACTGAGCTACAGGGACGAGATTATTCCAGTGCATTTTAGGTATTTTACCACCGTTTTTTTTTCAGAACCACTGATGTTGAAGGGATTACCAGGGATATAAATGTCACATTGGAATCTTGTTCAATCAATATACATGATAACTCTACAATATAGAAGCACGGTAAGGGTAACGGTAACAGTTACCTTGCCGGTGTATTGCAAGATGAAAGCAGATAAATGCATAATTGTTACCGTCTGGCAATTTTTACCGCGGCAGTCAAGTTGCATCCCCTAGCGCGTAGCAGCCTGTCAGTCACGCATGGGTGCCATGCTAATGGGTCAATGATGCACTCAAAGTGATAACATGGGATTGATATTATTGTAGGAAAAACCATGCAAAATACGTCATGTAGTTGTCATGTAGTTTGCGTTGTGACCATAGTCATGGGGCACAGATTTCACACTATGGACCACTCGCTGGGCAATAATACACTTTACAATATTATGACAACCTAAAAAAAGCATGAAGTAATAATAATAATGAAGTTTTATTTTAAGTGCCATATTATCGCTTAATCATTGTGACAAAATGATGCCAATGACAAGTACAATCCAACAATGCATAATTTAAGAACTACCTACCACTACGCCTGATAATACTAAGGGTTTAGGTCATAATCAATATTCCTAAAAATTTAATCTGGGTTTCCCGGAAAAATAGCGAAATTGCATAACAAATTTTTGTTAATGGCTGTTGATCTTTAGAGTAGAGTTGAGTAGAATCTGTCCTGATCGACAATGGCTTAGTGGTGAATTCTTTGGTCATACCATCATGGAAATTGTGATATAGGTGATGTTACAGATCACGGGGCTACGGAGCAGGCTACAGATAAGGCTATAGATCAGGCTACAGATCATTGTGCGTATTATGCTGCAGATGTTTCTATATATCATGATGCAAATATCGCTGCAGGTCATGGTGCAAATATCGGTGCAGATCCTGCCAGAGATGTTAGTTTGGATTATGCCACAGATATCGCTGCAGATCATGGCGTTACTCTCGATACAGATCATCAACCAAATCTTGCCTTACTGAAAACGTTGTTTTATAAACTTTGCATTTAAAATTGAAGACGAATTTAATTCATCATTCTCTACAAACATGTTTTTA
Organism: Epimenia babai; assembly: GCA_011762755.2. Taxonomy (NCBI): domain Eukaryota; kingdom Metazoa; phylum Mollusca; class Solenogastres; order Cavibelonia; family Epimeniidae; genus Epimenia; species Epimenia babai. Next base: position 5,778 of record WURV02221205.1, read on the forward strand.
GTAGTCAAATAAGATTGCTATATGAATGTATAGACAATACATAAAATAGACGATACTAGCAAACTATTTGTTAGTCGCAATGGAGAACAATTCAAAGCAAATTTAATGTAAAATTTTTTGTTGATAATTTTATAAAGCTATCACTTTATATAATAGCGGTTGATTATTATATGTTAAATCAATAGCATTTACTACACAAAGAATACAACTAAATTATTTTTCTCACATCAATAACTACCACATAGGAAAAACGCTAATATTGGATGGACGGATGGACGGACGATGGACACAGTCTGATGAGAATATCACACCGAAGCTAATAGTAGGGGTAGTTAACAGAATCGATTACCCACGACCAGTAAATGTAACCCAGTGAATAAATTGGTACGCGGACTGTACTTTAAAAAAACGTGATATATCTGACCCACAAGCGCAAGTTTTCCCAGGAATGACTAAACAGATCACAAATCCATTCAGATAACAACAGACTAGTAATGAATGGGCAACGCATTTCACTGGGATCAATAGCTGTTCATTTGTGTGAAGAAGAAAACAAGTCATGCATAGTGGCGACGTGGCCATCGATGATAAAATGTTTGTAAACGTAATCTGTAATCATTGATTGTTGAGGAACACCGGAGATGGGGTGAGTGTACCAGGGTTAAACAGGTCCCATGCCACTCTGACTCATATGCTCATATGTTCATATATAACATATATTATAAGACTGATACTTCTGGGACATGAGACAAATAATCTGTCACGCTGTTATATATGATGAGAGAATTTCTTCATAATGATGGTATACTGCCAAATGATCACAAGACTGTCACATTTTTATTACCGATGCAATAGTCAAATAGTAATACTAATACTATAACATCTAGTGATATCTTGTCATTGTGGTGGACATGTTATCAGACCTAACAAAGATATTTATTGGACAAGTGTACCGTACAAATGTTTTTCAGGTTTGTTTATCGGGATGAATTCGATTTAAGGCTTAACGGAAACTCGACAATTTCTGTGAAGTTAAATACATGCCTGAAGGATCAAAATATTTCCTTTGGAGTAACTTGACAGATATAAAAGTGACGGTGATAGGGGTAGCCGATGTGGTTCTATGAAGAGCTGGAGAGAAATGCACAGGAAAATAACCTATACCTGCGATGGTCCCATCAGAGGTATAGGTTTTTTCTGCGCATTTCGCTCCAGCTTGACAGATCTAAAGTATCTGTTACACCTCATATAACAGCACAAGGGGGAGGGCAAAGATCACAAATTGCAGATTAAATTTGATGCTTAGTGACAAACCAGTTGATGAATGTAGGAAAGGGGATGGAGCCCAGAAATACAAATAGAAAGGCTTGTTCGCATCGATGAAAAACAAATAAAAAAACAAAAAACTGGCTCACATTTAGGATTTGGTGAGCATTATTCGAAGTTTTTCAGCGGGGTCCCTCACCAATGTTACAACAGAAGTCTATCGCATATCAATATATCTACACATACCTGCCACACCCGCATTATCAAGGTATTTCTAACTGATTATGTACTGGAAACAGAACCCGAAGATGACATTCAAAATGCTATCAATTTCTGTGTATTATCGTGGTCGATGTAACTTGCAAATGCCAGAAAGATGAATTAATTAAGCTCAGATATATTTTCGACGAACATAAAATGCCAAATTTTTTATTCTAGAATTACTTCGTGATTCTACAAAAAAAAGAAGGTAAATCTATGCAAAAGGAGAAGGAGAGTGGAATAGCAAGTAATAACATTCAATCAATGTCGGCTAATGTCCCACAAATGATCCAACCATAAAAAGAGGAAAAAATTTATTTACATATCCCTGCCGAGGATAATGACTAAGATTACCTTTAGATTACCCCGTGACTACAAAAGGTCACCCCATGACGGGGTGATCCACTCTAAAATATCTTCATAAGAACTAAAATACCATGTTTTATATCGATTCTCCAATCGCAATGTGACATTTGACCTTAAGGTGTAAAGGCTGATGAAGGGTATTGAGAAAATAACCTGCTGACATTAAGACCTGATAAATACATAATTATGACTCCCCCAATATTGAGATTAAAGGGTAAAAAAGTAATAGTGACATTTTTATACTGCGAGTTGCCAAAAGTCGATTAATAATGACTCAGTGAGTAAGACAGTTCTGTAGCCATTAACCATATATGGATAATCTTGATACAGTCCCTCACCGTATGACCGTATGATCCATATGATGAGGGACTGTATCGATATGATCCATATATGACGAGGGACTGTATCGATATGATCCATATACGATGAGGGACTGTATCGATATGATCCATATATGACGAGGGACTGTATCGATATGATCCATATATGACGAGGGACTATATCGATATGATCCATATATGACAGGGGACTGTATCGATATGATCCATATATGACGAGGGACTGTATAGATTTGATCCATATACGACGAGGGACTGTATCGATATGATCCATATATGATAAGGGGCTGTATCAAGATTATCCATATACATTATCGAAGTTTTGTTTTATTATCAGTTGGTTATTCTTTCAAGTATTTCCTAATAAAATATATCAATCATATATAGCAGATATCGGCATAATTTTACATACTCCCTATACCTATAATAGAGGCAGGCAATCAATATACTGAATATAAAAAGCATACGACATCCGGTCGTTGTATAGTTTACAAATCATCGTGGATACCTGGCACACCAGGTACAGTGAAAACAAGCAAGTCCTGTTTTTAGTGGGTTTTGTTTAGGCATAACGCCATCTTGATGCTGTTTATCCTCAGAAATCCTAGTTCCAAACCTCCACCAGCAACCCGAATTACTGACGTTATGAGCATTCAATCTTGTAAACTGTATAAATACTGTAAACATTACATGATAGTTTACAATCTAATGCAACGTGCAAAATTGTATCTGTTATATTTTACTCGCCTGAAATAGATCCCAGATATACAGTAGGAGAATGAAAATACAAAACTATTTTTTCTTATAAATTAAACAGGATACGCTGGACTTTGTGATGAATTGTTGAATAACTTTGATAAAAAATAATGAAAACATTACAAACACATTGGAACTCTTGTATAAAATAGGAATTGACGCGATATAGACTAAGCTTTTTCGATAATCAGGTAACGTACTAGCAAATATCTAGGTATATTTAGAGAGCAACTGAACATAGCACATATTTAGCATGGTAGTAAGACAAGTAACCACTTAAGTCTGCTAGCTATCATTAAAGTTATCACCTATTCACTTCCTTCGGAATATTAGGGAGATAGAATATAGTTCCCAATTCTCGTTAAATACCATGCAAAATATGGTATATGCAGCGTCATGTTTTTCAGATACCAAAAATAGAGATTTTGGCAAAATTCAGATAGCAAACGGGCCATGAAGAAAATTGGAGATAAAGTTTGCAGCACAGTCCTGTTGAATGTGATTATAATTATAATAAAAACCATGGTCTAACTACAGGACATCTAATATCCGGAGGTTATGAGAACTAATACCAGAAATAAAATGATTTAGTGAAATAAGTATATTAGATTTGATTCCTGCAACTCTGCATGTATGTATTCAAATTTAAAATTTATATCGGAATGCATATGATGACCACTGGTCATTAATTAGTAGTTAAAATGATAAAAAAGGTGCATTCAATAAAGTGTGAAAGGATTAAGGAAGAAAAAACGGTTCTGTGCCATTCTGACCTGAACATCGGAAGGGATGATGAACGTATTTTTCAACTAGCAAGACCTACCGTGGCGGCACGCGAGGTAAAGAGAGAAAGGTAGGTATTTCGGTGAATAACATTAGCTGAGGTGGTACATAGAACCCGTGGTCAGGCACAGGGTAGAGGAAATTAGAGCCAAATGTTTAGCCTGAGGGTTGTCTGTGGCCGACCCCGTGACATATGGGGGGGTGATACCTACAGGCACACTGAACAGTGATCAATTTATCAATCTATCAATTCTGCAGTGCGTACATTAGACAGCCATAGACTATGGGACCCCTGGCCGATGTAGCACCACCCACGTAGTGGTCACGACAGAATCCGCGGTGATCTCATGTCTATATTTTATACTTACACCGCTTTGTGCGAAAGCTGTACACTTATGTAACAACAGATCGGCGCGAGATCCAATCACAGATCTCACGAACCCGATACATTCACCAACGCTTGTTCAATAATGACGTTAACAGCTCTACACATCAACGGCTTCCTTCTGCAACAGCAATCCTTAAAATTTGCCTTTCGATTTTAATGGAATCTCTCTGATGGAGAGGGATATTCATTACCCACATTGCCGCTGAAGTCAAAACAAATGATATATATATATATATATATATATATATATACCGTATATACTTGCCTATAAGACACTTTTAAAGACAAAATTTCAATCCTTAAAGTCTACCCCCTGTCTTACAGGCGGGTCAATAAAAATAAAAAAATTTTGGCCAGTAAAAATATACTGATACGTACCTTCAGACGTACAACAACTTGTGTATGCGTGTAACACACATCGCGCAAAAACTCCCGAAGGACATTGACGATAAAGTCCATTCATTTCATGCCTTCTTATTGAAGCATCGTAAGTCTA
>WURV02221216.1:0-10431 GCA_011762755.2 Epimenia babai
TTGGTCTTGGCGGCTATCACCGGGCACGACACGCAGCATTCCTTAGCGTGTAAATAACAATAACCAGGGTCCTTAGCTAGCGCCTGCTGACACGTCAAGCGTTCCTCTCCAATGAACCCATGCTGAGCTTCGCCGTATGGACATGTCTCTGAAGGTGGAGCAAACGGCACTGCTTTATAAATAATAAAGGGGGGGGGGGCAATGTTGTTCTATAAATAGCTGGAAATGCACACAAAAACGTATATACGCCTGTCCCATTAGATGTATAGGTTTTTTCTGTGCATCTCTCTCTTCATTTTATGATGAGTACTTAATAATAATCATTGCTCAACATCTAATTACAAAACTGGACATATATGACATACAGTTAGCATAATGATAAGAAAGTTTATTGATTTATAGTGCCCGTTTTAACACATGGCTATCAAAGACACTTCACAAATTTATGGTTACTATGATTTGAATGGATATGTTTAAATGATCTATTATTTAAAATCTTCAACATGGCTAAACACGAAGCATTATATGCTATGAAAACATAATTCACTCAAAATACTGGAGTTTAGTGTAGAACGACATTACTATATCTTACCTTTTCACAACCCAATTATGGTATATGTTGTGTTTCGTTTAAAACATGACGTAATAAAATATGCGTACTCACCTACACCATATCTGCGACGTTTATATAATTTCTCATTACGAATGTGGGTGCGTAATTATGAATCACCCTGGATCGTTACAATTTCATTACAGTAGCCTGACGAAGCATATTATATATATGCTAAAGCTCGTTTATGAATAAAATCCATTAGTCTCAAAAGGTGTTACTCTTATTTTTAGTACCTGTATATTTCTTTCGCCATTGCAAAAGTATATATCATCGACCGAAATCATTGAATAAGAAATTGATGAATATACTAAGAAATTGGTTTTGAATAGTACCAGTGTAATTCGTGGCGATCTTTGGGCATGACTCGCAACATTTGTCAGCGTGAAAATAACAATAACCATGGTCCTCATCTAGCGCCTTCTCACACGTCATGGCTTCCTCGCCAATAAATCCATGCTTAACTTCTCCGTATGGACAGCTGCCTGATGGTGGGGCAAACGACACTTTTATATCATTGCTCCATCTCTAAGTATGAAAAATGTACATAATTTATGTCACATAATGATAATTTATATGAACCTGCATAAAATGTCTCAGATTTATCATTTAATGTCATTTATATGGCGAATATTTATAGCATCTCGTCTCAATACCAAAGCGAGTACACTTTAGCGATCGTAATTTCACCTTCAACTCCGCTTGACTCTTAAACGCTCTCCCTCATTACATCAAAACATCTCCCACTCTCAACATCTTCAAATCTAAACTCAAAAATCTTGTCTTCACTCGTGCCCTCCTGGCATCAGAACATCTTTCACTCTGGACATCTTCAAATTGAAACTCAAAACTCTCCTCCTCACTCGTGCTTACACATAAAGGTACTGCACAGTTCTGATGCGTGTTTTGAATTCACATTGTGTTACATATTTACATGAAATTCTTTATTATCCAAAGTCATCACCGTAAGTACGTGCATATTGTACAAACCACCACTCGGCATTCCACTACTCCTCAAATTGCACAAATTTCATTAGATTATGTTTCTTTAGGTCATAAACATTGTAAACTGTCGTCGACATCATCTTGTCATTATTGACCAAGGGATAATTCGGCACTCTAAATGAAGCTTTATTATTATCATTACTATTTTATCCAAGAAACATAAATAATGACATAGAACTATGAATGAAGCAAAAGAGTTACACTGGGCCTGATAGTATAACGGTTGAAAAAATACTGCCCAAATTATATATATATATATATATATAGACAAGTGTGGGGAAAAGTGGAATCTAGATAAGGGAATGCAATGTCGTATCTTTTCCACTACACAAGTACTCTATACGTTTTTAATACACAAGTCTTTTAGTATAGAGAAATCATTGAGGTCATTAAGTGATAGATATACTTCGAGATTGATTTACTTGTGCCTCTCCTGGCGAGGCGCGGGCATGACAGGCAGCATTTCTCAGCGTGAAAATAGCAATATCCAGGGTCCTTCGCTAGAGCTGCCAAACAGGTCATGCGTTGTTCGCCGATGAATCCGTGCTGAACTTGCCCATATCGACATTGCTCTGATGGTAGAATAAAAAACATTTTAATATAAAAAATATATGTATGTTACATACAACTTATAAAAACCTGCCTAAAAATGTATGCATGGAAAATGTATGTATGAAAAATGTACACATGAAAAATGTATGTATGAAAAATGTACACATGAAAAATGTATGGATGAAAAATGTACACATGAAAAATGTATGCATGTGAGATGTTGCAAATTAATCATTTCCCGTCTTTTATATGGCATTTTTTAGGCCGTGAAAAAATGAAAGTATTATAATGTAAAGTATATATAATTCAAACTGAAAATACTGGAATGTAAAGTACCACGTGTTTCATAAACATCTCTAATATCATCTCTAATGTGAACTGATTTCAATAATTCAAAGAGCAGAATACATACAATGTATGATACTTACGACTTCAATATCTACAGGGTGTTTATAAAGTCCGGACCCATGTGGATGTAAGGACTATACTAACATGTATTTTGATACTATAGCAACGAATGATGTCACATTATACGTACTAGTGACATCACAATGAGCATGTACTAACATTATGCATTGCTTGCAGCATTTTGGACGCGAACAAAGCGAGATAGTATCATGTCGGTGCAACCATTTAGTTGACTATAACAATAGTCCATACGCGATGTCACGAGTGAATGTCTGATAGTAGCCACGACAGACTGCGATATGTGCGGGCGGATGCGACGAATATATCGACGATGCATAAAACATGTGCGACATATCTTAGTCTGATGGACTGATTCTTTAAGTTGTGTGGATAAAAAGTTCATTTTTTGAATGTTCTATTTTAACTTCTTAAATGAATCTGAGAATTATACCTATATCAGGTTGATTTCCAAAGAACTACAAGTTTATTCTTTTTCCATGTTTTAACCCTTAGACAAAGATAGTGATTCTTTATATATATTCCATGTATAAACCTGGTCGGTGTATAAACCTGAATAGCGTATAAACCTAAACTGCGTATAAACCTGAACTGCGTATAAACCTGATCAGTGTATAAACCTGATCAGTGTATAAACCTGAACAGTGTATAAACCTGATCAGTGTATGAACCTGATCAGTGTATAAACCTGATCAGTGTATAAACCTGATCAGTGTATAAACCTGATCAGTGTATAAACCTGAACAGTGTATAAACCTGATCAGTGTATAAACCTGAACTGCGTATAAACCTGAACAGTGTGTAAACCTGATCAGTGTATAAACCTGATCAGTGTATAAACCTGATTAGTGTGTAAACCTGAACAGTGTATGAACCTGAACAGTGTGTAAACCTGATCAGTGTATAAACCTGAACAGTGTGTAAACCTGATCAGTGTATAAACCTGAACAGTCTATAAACCTTATTAGTGTATAAACCTGATCAGTGTATAAACCTGAACAGTGTATAAACCTGAACGGTGTATAAACCTGATCAGTGTATAAACCTGATCAGTGTATAAACCTGAACAGTGTATGAACCTGAACGGTGTATAAACCTGAACAGTGTATAAACCTTAACTGCGTATAAACCTGAACAGAGTATAAGCCTGATCGGTGTATAAACCTTAACAGTGTATAAAGTTGAACAGTGTATAAGCCTGAACAGTGTATAAGCCTGGATATTGTTAAAGGACTGAGTCGTGTATAAGGTTGAGCAGTGTGTATGCCTGGACAATGTATACACCTAAACACGTTTGATATGTACATCTTGTGTATCTTCGTGTCCCCAGACCAGGTATCGAGAAGACATGGGTTTGATTCCCACCAGACGTAAAGGTTTATAAAAGACTATTTAATTATCGCAGACCTCCGGTTGAGAATTTAATTTTAGTTTTTGGCTAAGGGGCATTTCTTTTCTAGATTCACACAGCGACTTCTCTACCTTTTTATGGATAATGTAGAGTTATTTCCATTTATTTATTCACATTTCCATGCTGATGCGTTTATTTTAGATATATTGTTTCACTTTTGATTTGTTTCCATATTTGTAAAGTTCCTATTGAACTTATATCCATTTTGTGTAATTAGATCATGGCGGCATTTGTGGACCTAATAAAAAGGCTACTTATGGGCTTAGTAAGGAGGCCATTTATGAGCCTGATGGCCGGTATCAAGTGTAAACTGATCCGGTTCTTGATTAAATTTGATTCCATTCCATTCAAAGTGCTTTTCCAGCTGCGATCACCTTAACGTCACTTGCTGTCCTCTTTGTCCTCTGAAGTGATAGGGAAGTCATGGGAACACCTCTCTTCTATTTCACTATCCAATTTACATAGTATCAGTTGCTAATTTCGCGAGTTCTATATGATAGTGCGACTATCTGCGAGTCAAACCCAAATACACATTTTATTTGCCTAAAACTAAGGGTGCGACCTATCTACTGGTGCGACCTATCTGCGAGTATATACGGTAGTAACATTGTAAAGTGTCGTCGACATCATCTTGTCATTATTGACCAAGGAATAATTTGGCACTCTAAATAAAGCTTTATTATTATTATCTTATCAAGGTGGTCCTCTAGAGAAAGTTAGTTTACTGTCAGATATTACACGATGGTTGGTGACACTACCAGATAAAGAGATTGCCGTATAACCTGCTGTTACATTTACAGATTTGTTAGAGAGACGACTAATGTGCTCGACTTTGTTTTGTCCTCATTCAATTTGAGCAAGTTCGAATCGATTTACGTTTTGATCTCATTCACACATTTAGAGTCGCTCTGAGCATAGTACAGTGTCATCTCTACCGAGGGCCTGTATAGCTGAATATCATCTGCGAACAAATGGTAATTTATGTCATGTATTTTGATGATGTCACCGAGAGGCGCCGAGTAGAAATACCAATGTACTGTTTCTTACGTTTCCGCTACCCAATTTCTGTATACGTTTCGTTTTGTGTATACATGGGTCTTGGCAAAACTATGAAGCATCGGCCGAAATAGTCATTGTTATAAATTGGTGAATGTACTCCGAGATTGTTTTATTACCTGGGTACTGAATCACTTTTTGTACTACAATGTCTCACCTTTTCCGCTACTGAATTACTGTTTATGTTCTGATAATACATGGGCCTTTGTAAAAGTATGGAGTGCAGACCGAAATTATCGTTGTTACACATTAGTAAATCTACTCCGAGATTGTTTGAAGTGTTACCGTCGTTGGTCTCGGCGGCGATAACCGGGCACGACACGCAGCATTCTTCCGAGTGAAAATGACAATAACCAGGGTCCTCAGCTAGCGCCGCGGTGCACGTCAAGAGATCCTCTCCGATAAATCCTCGTTGAGCTTCTCCGTATGGACATTTCTCTGATGGTGGAGCAAACAACGATGCTTTATAAATCATCATTGCTCCATCTTTTATTATAAAAGATGTGCGTATGTTGCATATAATTTACATAAACCTGCATCAAATATGTTTGAAATTTATCATTGAATGTCATTTATATGGTGACTATTGATAGCACGTTGTGGGCACCGAGAAAATTGTAACAAATGAACTTATATATTGTTTCAGAAAATAATGGAATAGGAGCAAATGCATTAAATTTATTTCAGGAATGCAGTTTGCATATCTCAATCATATGTGGATAAAAAAAGATTTAAATACATTTATTTATATACATTATACACCGAGCATTATGTTAAGTATACATAATCAAAACTGAAAATAGGTCGATGTATGTATAGATGTGTAATACCGCAGTATCAGTGAACACTTACGATAAAACTAACATCGGAGCGTTGTCATATCGGGATTGACATACAAATATCTTTAAATGAATTGAGCACGTGTGTAAACAAGTGAAAAGGCGCCAGTTCATATTTACGTTTTTGATTTGCATGTTGTGTGATGTTTAATTTGCATATTGAAGAGTGTATAATTTGCATATTGTATAGTGTTTAATTTGCATATTGTATAGTTTTTAATTTGTGTATTGTATAATGTTTAATTTACATATTGTATAGTGTATTATTTGCATATTGTAGTGTTTAATTTTCATATTGTATCGTGTATACTTTGCATATTGTATAGTTTTAATTTGCATATTGTATAGTGTTTAATTTGCATATTGTATAATGTTTAATTCGCATATTGTATGGTGTTTTATTTGCATATTGTAAAGTGTATAATTTGCATATTGTAGAATGTTTAATTTGTATACTGTATAGTGTATTATTTGCATATTGTATAGTGAACAATTTGCATATTGTATAGTTTTTAATTTTCATATTTTATAGTGTTTTATTGGCATGATTATCATTTATCCACCGGCGTACGGCATGGAAACACAGTGATGAGTAAATATAAGTAGACGAAATGATATTAATCAGATCTATGCTTCTTAATCGCTGTGCATTTTCGCATTTGTGTCAAATTTCGTAAATTACTTAAATTACATTATTTAGAAGAAAAAAATGCGATGAAAACATATTTCTAAGACTAATTGAATTTATTCATAAAAAAGCTTTCGCATATATAAACTCTTCTCTTCACTCGTGTTTACACATAGACTCACTGGGCAGTTCTGATACGTGTTCTTAGTTCACATTGAGGTGTGGGTTGCCGTGTTAACCATGTCGTAAATACGTAAATACAAAGGTAACACCATGTTTACTAACTATATAAAGATTAACACAAGCTTTCGTATATCAAGTATACTTTATCGGGTGCAGTGAGTGGGCAGAGGTGGCACACAGATTGAATAATCGACAAAAATCACGCTGTAACTACAAAGATCACAGGGGAGACAATAGAGAACATTATCAAAGCTACGTCTGGAATGGGAAGAAGACAAAGGTGTATGAACAAAGGACAGACACAGCGTGGAGAGCGTGTAAAGCTATAGAAAGTGTGCAAATAGAGTGAGACTGTCAAAAGGTAGTAAAAAAACAACAGGTGGTCAGGAAAATATAACAAGCAGACAAGTGTAACAAGTAGTAGGAACAAAGGAAGGTAGACAAGGGGGATAAAGACGGGTGATAATTATTATATTGTGTAGAAATTGGCTTCGATGGGCTGTCAATGTGGAGAGATTAGTCGCGGTAGTGTGCAAATACACTTTTTATTGCTACCTGGGTGCGTCTTGGCGATCACTGGGCACGACACACAGCATTCCGTAGCGTGTAAATAACAATAACCAGGGTCCTTAGCAACCGCCTGCTGGCACGTCAAACGTTCTTCTCCAATAAATCCATGCCGAGCCTCGCCGTATTGACATTTGTCTGAGGGTGGAGCAAACAAAACTGCTTTATAAATTATCACTACTCCATGTTAAAAAAATATATACACATGTTGCGTGAAATTTAAATAAACCGGCATAAAAAATAGAGGTGTGGGTTGCCGCGTTAGCCATGTCGTAAATACGAAAATACAAAGGTAACACCAGGTGCAATCTGATGAAGTATACTTGATATACGAAAGCTTGTGTTAATCCTTATACAGTTAGTCAACAAGGTGTTACCTTTGTATTTTAGCATAAAAAATGTATCATTTCATTTCATCTATATCTCGAATATTTATATCATGTTTTAGGCACTGAAAAAAATTATACATTGTAATGAAATAAAATTACGTTAAGATATTATGGAATAGTATGAAATAATGCGTTGAAACGATTAAAAAAATTATATAACATATTTCAATATAATATGAAAACTATAAAAAACAAGAGGCCAAGGAGGTCATCTTGATATTAGAACGGGAAAACAACAAGGAGACTGCTTGACATCAAAAACAAGAGGCTACAGAGACCTGAAAAGACCCATAGAGAAACAAGAAAATACAGATTTGTGGATAAACCTTGGCTGTAATCACATCTAATTGCCTCAATATAGATGCCCTAAAGAAATCTGAAAAAGACCTACACAGACAATATCTGCCAAATTGCAGACCTCTGCACTTAGCGGACATGGAATTAAAGAATTTCAAATGAAAAAAAGTCGCGAAGAAATGACCCCCCCCCCCCTTTGCTTCCATGATGAGATGCTGAACAATTCTGAAAGATACTAACCCTAGAACAATATCTACCAAATGTCAGACCTCCGCGATGAAGGGTTCTCGAGAAAAAGATTTTTTCAAGTAAGAAAACAAACATCGACACAAGTTACCTCCTGTTACTGCCATGACAATATGATGACCAAATCTGGAGGAGATCAACCCAAAGACAATATTTGTCAAATAGCAGACCTCTAATTTTTTGATAAAAATACAAACATCGACGGAAGTTACCTCGTTTGCTGCGATGGTGATGCCATGAACAAACCTAGAAGAGACCACCCTAACTACAATATTTGCCAAATAGCAGACTTTTGTGATGAGCGATTATTGAGAAGATTTCTTAAGGAAAAGTACGAATATTAATTGAAGTTATCTCCCCTAGCTGTGATGAGGATACCATGAACAAATCTAGAAGACAACAACCCTAGCACAATATCTGAAAAATTGGAAACTTTGCAATAACCGGTTCTTGAGATAAAGATTTTTTAAGAAAATGTTTACATCGGATGGACGGATGGTGGGTGGACAGCCAACAAACTCCCATCGGAAAAGGTCACCGATAATAACGTCACGTGAGCAAATAAAATAACTAAATACAATATACACGAAGGGGGGAGGGGTCAGATAACGTCGTGGTTAGAACATTTTACTTGGTCTCTATCTTGATTTCCTCCCCGCAATGTCGCCATCTCACTGTAAATAACCATTAATTATCATAGACTCAGCGGGGTGTGCGACATATGTAGCCCAGTCTCCAAATGTTTGGAACAAGTGGCGTGAATGGAAAAAGGTCAAACAGCTGAATTTTAATATCATATCTTCCCTCTAAGTGCTGTATATAATCATAATTGTTGAATTTACCTTTCGGATTTTACCGTGTCGTCTAGAAAAATACTTGCGTAAAGCATATAATTATACATTCACCATATAATTAAAACCATCTACCTGAATAAACATTAAACATTCAATGAAAGAACATTCTCTAAATTATTTGTTCGTCTTGCCACCAGCGCACAAGATTTATGGAATGTGTCGTTGAAAGAGGGCAAGGATTAGATTATTATATTATTATACTCAAATCAAAGAACCATTTCAAATCCATTCAGCCCATGGGTTAGACTTTGCAATTTCTCATGTGCCAGGGTTTCTTCCCTCTGAAGTGTTCTTCAGATGCTCTCTCGACGAGGCCGCCCCTTAGCTATGTTGTAATCTTATTGCAAAAAATTAACAACTGTCAGAGAAAAGTGGAACATCTGTAGGCTGTCTCTTTGCATTTTGAACCATTGCCCATTGACGTGAATGGACGAAACTCTACTGTCTACCCCGAACTGGTTTTTCAGCACGCTGTTTTCCAAACATCTATGACTGACGGTAATCCAATTGTCACATTAACTAGAGCTTTTTTATGGGACCCAGATGAGCTACTGTCTGCTTGGCAATTCATCTCTTAAATTGTACCTGTACTTATAGTCATCCTAACTTCAGTGCACACAGTGTTAGCTTTTATACCTTCCGACATGGCTGAGACAGCCACCTGCATTTCAACTTATTTCAGTCATTTCATTAAGATTGTTCTCTTGAACTGACATGAAATACACCTAAATACAACATCCTTGACAACACGAAATGAAGAGGATACATTCTTACCCGTTAGGGAGGCCATACTTTTATATTGTGCGTCTATCTAAAACAATTATTTCGAGACACTAATATTTTATGTGCAAGCCTGATAATGTTTTCGGTTGTTTGAGGATTCCTTCGTTCAGTTTTTCTACTTGTTAACTTTATTCTGAAATAATTCTTGAATCTTTCCAACAGCACATTTTAGAGTAAGAAAAAATGGCATACAGAAATTTCCAGATAGTCAAGTTGAGGGAGGTAGGTGCTCACTACTGAGGACTTGTAACCGAGAGGTAGCTGGTTTCGAACCACCCGCCCGGCCGGAATATCTACAATGATGCTCAACCAGTGATTTATCCCCCATTGCTGGAGTAAACCAGACTCTAAATTGGACAGACGCATGATGCCATGGTTCTCGTGTGAGTGTCGATGGTATTGTATCTGCGCAGAAGGGATGCCAAAAACATTCGCGTAAACCGCATCTGACAGTCCTTATTGATTAACTATATAAATGTTGTTCTAGTAATACGTGGAGATGACTAAGTTAGAGATCTATTGTATCATGTACACTACACTGCCTGCTCGCTCGTTGCTGCCGTCCTAAAAAAGACAAAACGTCTG
>WURV02221227.1:0-10431 GCA_011762755.2 Epimenia babai
ATATCGCACATGCATGCAGCCTGTCCGTTATCTCGATATCTGATCGACGGGGTATGCAAAGGCATTTGCCGCTGTAAGATCAAGTCGGAATGTAACGTGACGAGTGGAGAATGTAGCAAGTCTGGATGCATACGTGGCTGGGAAGGCCGCACCTGTCAAATTGGTAAATTTACACGTATCGCTTGTGGTCAGATATTCATATTTTATTTTTCAAATAAAAATATCAAAATTTGACAGCTCTGCTATTAAGTACATTGAAACAAAAAAAATTCATTTCATTTCAAAACGCCATTATTGATGTTACATGTAAATCGATTCGACTTTTGTTGATTTTTTTAAAAGGTTTACGATGTAAAATCGTCTACAATGAGCGTTTTCTTGATGCACAAATATCTATTTGTGATATATGATTCCAATAGTCCCTAAGGTATCTATGTTGACGTCGTTTTTGTTACAAAGAAATCCTCGAAGCCAATGAGTCCGTGAACGTACCCCGAATTTCTATCGTTTACGCTCTTTTATCTTCACGTTATAATTGTTGAAAAGAAAGAGAAATCTCAAACAACTTTTTCCATGCGTAAGTTTATTGACAGACTGTCAAAATACTTTTGGAAAGAACTGTTCTCAAAAGTGCCACTGCCTCAGGGAAAAACGTTGCGACCCACAGAGCGGCTACTGTGTGCACGGTTGTTCCTACCGCTTCACCGGAACGGCCTGCCAAAAAAGTTACTACTCAACGGCTTTCTTCGCGATATTATATATTTGATTAAAATTAACAAGCGCTTTTTGGCGCCATTTTGCAATCAAATTGAATTTCTAGAATAAGTCCGAGATGCCTGTATAATAAACATAACAGTCATTATTCTAAACATGTCAAAAATCCCCTTAACTACTCCTTTTTAGTAAAATTCATAGGCTGACGTCTCTGAATATGATTAAGAATTTTTGTCATATTCGTTGTTATTGGGATCCCACCCATTACCAGTGACATGGCCGATATCCCACCCATATGTTTAATGGCTTTTTCTCACCAAAACTCAAAAAGTGCCTGGGTATGTAGATACCGACAACGTCTGTTGAAACTGCGGATAAAGAGGCGGACGAGTAGTTAAGTACGACTGGTTAGGGCAAAAGAACTCCTTGGACAGGTATCCTGCAAGTGATTACAGGTATTCTCGATTTTTTTAACTTTTACATTTTTTTCTTCCTTTACGTCCATATCCCCTCTCTAGATACTGCCTTTCTAGGCGTTTCCCGCTACTGTCGGGGTGTGTAGAAGTGTTTAATATCCATTAGATCTTATCCTTTGATCATTCTTTGATCTTTCTGTGTTACCTTTAATGTTACCCAGGGGCATTAATCGGTTTTATACATACCGCTAATTACGCCATTATCCCCCTATTACCGTGGCTTTACATCGGCTGTTGTCATCCCTTTCGACTGCGTGACGCTTGTTTATTTACACCGAATCTTCAGACGACGGTCGAGTGACCGTGTTAAGCTGCCTAGTTCACGAAGACGCGGGGTGCTTGGTCTACCTCTTTCGATTTGTCCTAGCGCTGGCGACCTACGGGTCACGGGTTCGAACCCTGAGTGCTGAGAAGACATTTCGAAGCAGTCCAGCGGTATTAAGGTCCAGGGTTCGATACCTATCATTGAGTAGACATATCGAAGTAGTCCAAAAAATGTAAAAATCGAAAATGTCTGTAATAACTTGCAGGATACCTGTCCAAGATGTTCCTCTTCGTCAAACAGTCGTACTTAACTACTACAGCAAAAAATAAAATTTAAATAATTGAAAAATACCTGTAATCTCTTGCAGGATACCTGCAAGATGTGCCTTTGAGCTAAACAGTCGTACTTAACTACTACGTGGTAAAAAAATTTAATATTAAAAAATTGAAAATACCTGTAATCTCTTGCAGAATACCTGTCCAAGATGTGCTTTGAGCTAAACAGTCGTACTTAACTACTACGTGGTAAAAAAAAATTAATTTTAAAAAATTTAAAACACCTGTAATCTCTTGCAGAATACCTGTCCAAGACGTTACTTTTGCGCTAAACAGTAGTACATGACTACTAGCACTACAGCTTTGCGTAAACGTGATGTCAGCGCGTAGTCAGACATAACTCCATGACTTTGTGTGATCGCTGTTGCTACGTTTAAAAATCTGCTAAAGCTCTAGGTAGGACCTTTATTGAGACTTTTAATAAATCTGCTATCGCTATCCTATACAGCATGTCCAGTTGGGCGTTACGGATATAACTGCTCCGATATATGTCGCTGTCGACGTCCAGGGATGTGTCGCGTCTCTGACGGAATGTGTATGGACGGATTGTGCGAACCGCGGTATGGGGGAAAACTTTGCCGATTCAGTGAGTCCGATACCATCTATTGCTGTTGTTATATAAGGAATGGAGAAATTAATCGCAAGTCGTAGGGAAAATAGTGGCCTTTTCAAAAGTACAAGGCCTGTTTATTTACTAAAATTACTCAAAACCATTAGGTAACAACATCTTTATAGACTATCTTAATAAGTATTTATTGCCGTTTTAAGTTTTCGATTAGTAATAATTTCTTTTAAATATCATTTATTATTTATTATTGAAAACTTGTGCAATAAATATATATATAAGTTAGTCTCTAAAGGTGTTTTATATTATCCCTTCATAATATCAACAGACTAACACGCTTATCCCAGGATACCGTGTTTGAATACTGTCTTTTCACTGCACAAACGTTTATATCTTTGTCCAGTCGGCACATATACTTTTGTCACCATTTCTGCCTTATTTTTCCTTGCTTACATAAAACAGCTCCACAAAATAGTCAATATGCCGTTAATATATGCCACTAAAACCTATTGGTATAGTACTGTATAGGACTGCAGGTAATATTGATCTATAAGTGGAATAGATGTAACATTACAAGCAAAATCCATCGACGTCGTGTTTATGACAACGAATTGAGAAATAGGATTGGAAAGGAGAATGAAAATTGAAATTGGAAGGAAAAGGAGAAAAGTTGAAATACGTCTCAAACACTATCACCCACCTTACTTAATACATCCGCGGCGTTTTTTCAGACACAGTATACCAAATCTGCTCACGAGGGGGTAGCTCTTGCAGTTTAGCTATGTCATAGTGGATTTACATCTGTCCGATTTTTCGGAAACGGTTCTCGCCTCCGTCTAGACATTTACACTATCCGTCTGACTCTCCCGTTTGTTGGTTACTCTCACGTGACACAACGTAATTAAAAAATGGCCAATCACCGTAGCAAGTTACTAGCAACTCTAGCGACAAAGACAACTCTAATTTGCCCGCTACGGCTACGAGGGCCGCGACTATAGTCGTGGTAAGTCTCTCTCAAAAGATAAGCAGTTTGAACGAGAGTATTCAAGATATAGCGTAGCAAATAAAGAGTTCCGTTTTTCGTTGGATAATTTTAAATCCAATTTAGGCGCCATCCTGTAACCAAATAATACAGGATACGGCCAGGGTCACGTGCTTGATACAATTCCTCCATTGATCGAAGCTCCCGCACCCGCAAATGTTAGAACCAGACCGAAATACAAAACAGTTTCATTTTTGATGTAAAATCGGAGGCGGGAGTCGGAAGCGGGAACCTCTTGAGAAAAAATTGAATGATGTAAATAACCTATAAGGGTTATGAATATATATAGGCCGTGTCTATAGGCTTATGCAAAGGCGCGAATAGGGAACCTCATATTGTCTGCTCTAAGTTTTTTTACTACAATTTTACGCCACATCTTAGATTCAAAGCTAATCTGTTTGTAGTGATATCCGCATATTCCAGCTTTTTAACGGGCCGAGAATGGCCTATACAATGATAATCTCTGTAGTCATCCTATTCACGAATAATCTGTATAACTCTAGCCATCGCGAAAGGGGCGTTTTTGGCTCATGCATCATTTACTTCAAGCATAAGGATCAAAATAAACCATTTATTACAGTAAAAAGATAAAACTGTTGATTATTCTCACAATAAACAGGACTACACAGAGCAGCACGACAATCGAAATTTCGTGTTAAACGCTATCCATCGAAAGTGCTAAATTCAAGTATGACATTATCTTTTCTTGAAGAAGTAGTTGACTGAAACATAAAAAACATGGCATGTACTATAAATATTTCATATAGCCAATAATCAACAAAATCAAAGGGGGTTAGCCTAGTGGTTAGAGTGGTTTGACTGTTAATCCACAGGACACTGGTTTAACTCCCGCTCTAACCAGTATACTCTTGGTGGCGTTTTTTTATCGGGCAAAAACGCCTTAAACCCTTGTTTCGATAGGCTCTTGGTAGCCCTTGCAGTATGGTTCCATATTACCTTCAGACGAGTCTGTGCTTCGGATGTTTTATGGGTGATTTCTATGTCGCTAACCTCCCCGCTTCGTCGCCATCCCACTGTAAATAACCATAAATTTTCAAAGACAGAGTGGAGTGTACGACATATGTGGCCGCCTGTAGAGGTTTCAAACTAGCAGCCTATGGAAGAGCGTCAATTGTCTGCCCAGACTCGGTGGGATTATCATAGTAGGTGTTTTCCTCAGTTTTTCTCCTTAACCATATAACCTAGCTTTGTAAAGAGGAACAAATGGCCTACACAACAGGTACCTTGGTAATCAGCCTATTGCGTGATTTTCCTATTATGTTAATAATGTCCTTGAGAGTGATCGAGGGTGTTGGACGCCGCTTTTTTCCATCTTATTTGGAAATAAGATGATCAAGCAGCAGGTTGTACCGAGGTAGGTAGCACCTAATTAGGTTGTGCCTATACACAACATATGTACAGAAACTATAAAGAAAGTATGGGGGGAAATCTGGTAATGTATTTTTATTGTATCGAGCTGTGTGCGTAACTACATCAGCATGTCGGATTGGACGGTACAAGTTCGGCGAAAGATGTGCGGGGTCGTGTCAGTGCAACAGACCGGATCAATGTGACGTGATGACGGGACAGTGCGTCACAGGCGGCTGTCGGTCTGGATGGACCGGACCATACTGCCTGAACTGTGAGTCTGGCAAGAGGTTCATGTCAGACATGACTAGTTATGTCGAATTTTGACTCCTGGGTTCGTAGACTGATTCTGATATCGCGTTGTATGAAGTATCAATCCATGATTTGTGGCTAAAAATTCTAAATTCACAAGTTTGTTTATATTGTCCGTATATGTGTGTGAATTACTGTTATACAGAGCTAAGCCTGAAAGAGGAAAAATACACAAATAGATAACGAGACTTCAAGGGGTATCCAAACTCAACCGATCGCTGACCGCAGTTAGAGGCGCATTTAGCCAGTAGGCTATACTAGCTAGATCGTGGTATAGAACCTCCTTCTTCTGAGAATAAAGCCGACAATTTAGCTGATAACCACTCCCCCGCTCTTTAATGCATGTTGGGCCTACCTACTACGATGGTAAATATGTTAAAGACAATGTTTTAGGTACTTAGTATCCTACCAATCCGTTAACTTCAGCTTGCAAAAACGGAACATTCGGACGAAATTGTCGCAAGAGATGCCATTGTAAGTTGGGTGCGATTTGTACGTTCGACTACGGGGAATGCCCAGCAGGGTGTAGGGACGGGTATTCAGGAAGAGACTGTCAACAACGTTAGTCAGTAAAACTGAAATTATTAGATATACGAAGAACCTAGATCACGTGATTATCATATATGAAATCTCTATATTAGCTTCAACGTATGTTGTTCACCATAACACGAAGAATTCTTTTTTGAAACGTAAACAATTAATTTTTATATCGGCGCCGGTAGCGCAGTGGTTCGGTCTTTCAGACGAGGTGCTGTGTTGGTATTTGCACAAACCTGAAATTTCCTCTGCCTTCCACGACAGGAAATCAGCATGACTTTCGTGCTTGTACTTTGGAAGAGATTTTTTGGGAAGTGGCTTACTGAAATTTCTTGAAAAGGCAATATTTCAAGTTTAACTTATATTACCACCATTATTAAAGTAGCACTCAAACCCGCCGCTGTCACATGTCTTGAATTTTACAATGCAAATGGTTTCTACCCCAATAGGTTTGATTTAATAGTCGTACATCATTTATTAGCACTTTAATATTAATTTTCGTAAATGTTTTATTCAGTAGATAAAAACATAAAAATGGCGTATGTTTTCCTAATTTTTCTTAGAAATTTACTAAATCTTAAGAGTAGGTCAACAATATTTTCAAGAAAAAAAATGTTTTTAATTATTTGTATGGTCTTACTGAAGTTTAAGTTTTTCATTTTACTAACGAGAGTCTTGATCAAAAATGATTAGCTATTCTTAATATGTTTTTAGGCATTTCGATATAATATGCTAATTTCTATCAGTGATGTCGGCAAAATACTGTTTTGTTCGTATTAGTTTTTGTTTTTTTAACTGTTGATATCTACCACTATATTTATTAAAGTATCACTAGACTCAAGATGAAAGGTATTTTGTACGCATATCCCAACACATCCGAGGGACGTGACGTTGCTACACTCGCTGTCTCTGCGTATATTCAATTATTTTCTTCTGCTTCCGAGAGTAACTCCGCGCGTGCTTAACTCACCAATGATGTGCATGCCTGTCCAGAAACAGTCTCTAGATTTTGATTATCGAATATCACCAAGCGAATATGATCTTACATTGGTAAAGCCCCTACGGATATCACATAGTCTTGGTGACAAAGGTTACAAATCAGTTCCGTAGGACAGAGGTTATCGGCACAGGGCATGGTGAAGTCAAAAGTTCCACCACTTTGAAACGATCTGAATCAATATTGTTTTAACTTCGACCGAAAGTCACACTCACAATACGAATTCTACTGAAGGAATTTGAAAGTGTCCGTTGATAGTTGTTTCTACCTTTCACAAGCGGATATCGGCAAAACTTTCAGATATCTCTCCGAAAACGAAATATTTTTATTCCTTCGAGAGGGTATAATGATATATATCTTTATAGGAAAGCTGAACAACAAATTACATTTCTGCCAGTGACATTATATTTACAACATCAGTGACACTTTCAGGTGCAGACCTGTCTGTCCTCGGACAACAAGTCGGTGTTTTTGTCGGCGTCTTTGGTTTCTTTCTTATTTTTGGCATCGTGGTCGGGTATATCGCGATACATCGCAGACGGCGCGAACGGTGAGCCTATAAAATTAACGCGACAGGTATCTATCCACGTGGCTTTATTAATCAAGTTTTGCGCGTAAAACATAATGCTGACCGTTCAAATAATTTCATCTTATGAAAATTCTATTATGTCGTATTGTATATTTTGACATATAACTATGTTTTGGGGCAATTATCGGTCTGGCTATATGGTTTGATATGAACGGGTAGGACCTTTGAACGATTCTCGCACTCGCCATTATGGCGGACTCTTTTTATGGCGTCTTTCAGAGAAAAAGCACATTAAACTTCGAGCCTCTGAGAGCCCTTGCGTTGTGATTGTCTGAGGGCTTTTTCTCTCTGATGTGGCAGATTTTGCAGGGCTCTCTGTATGGTCTCTATGCCTCTTATTTCTCCTGATCTCATCATCAGATTGTAATAAAGTATCATAGACTTAGCGGAGTGTACTACATAAGTACTCTGTAAGCTTTTTAAGCTAAGGGAGTGAATGGACGAAGGTCAATTGCCTGTCCAAATTCGGTGATTTTTTCACCATATTCTAACGCTTGGTCAATTATTTGCAATCAAAAAACATGGTGTAGGGGACCACGAACAAACTGGTTTTCTAATAACCGACTTTATTTTCAATCTTTCGTAATATTTGAGCGCGAAATTCTAGCAGCGTGTTCCCGTGACAGTTGCACTCATAACGACCATTCAGAAGTAATCGATGGCCGAGTGCTAGCCACTCTTAACTCCCCAGCAAAACGTAATGGTAACATGAATAAGTTTATCAGTCGGCGCCAGTGATGCAATGCTGAAAGGCTGCTTCTTATGTTTGAAGTCACGAGTTCAAATCCGCTCAAACCTCGGATTTTATTCTGCTCGTACCACGACGTGAATTGAGCAAGTTTTGGTACTTGAAAAAAATGTCGCTGCTAGTCATTGTGAAAATTCTCAAGGGTACAAGGAGGCGACATTGTAAGCGACTGGTATTCAATACCATTGATAAAATAGCGCTAAAACCTCGGCCTTTGTCTTTTTCTTTTTCATGTGGAAGTACAAACATGCAGAAAACATCGTTCTAACCGCATATGATAACCATTATTACAAGATATATAACAGTCCATAAATCTACTTCACTTTTCTTTCAGAATGCGGATCGAAAATAGCCTTAAGTCAGCATTGTCGACAAGGTACGATACTGAAACCGTAAGCGAGTTATTTCCCAACCAAACTCCGACACGTACGTCTACTAAAGCTCTTTTCATGGCAGTTCACGCGGCTACAGCGATGGCTGTCGCGAATCGAGTAACGTCTGATATGGATCAGCACTCGCAGGCGAACGATGCAATCTATGCGAATGACCGAGACCTGGAAAATGCCGTTGTACTCTCGGGATCAGAAGCCACGCACGCTATTGAGGAATCAGGTTCTCTCGCTCTAGATTCGAAAGCATCCTCGAAATCAGCTTCTGTGGAATCGCTGAAACCGCATCGTAAACGTCGCAAGAGTAAACAAAAGAGGCATTCAGCTAAAATGCCCTAGTCTGACAAAGATATATAACAAATATTATTTCGACGTGCGATAAGTAGCAAATGAAACTAAGGAAAGAACGTGCTTCAGAATACTAATAAAATATTATATCTTACCTGGCCAGGTGTCATAAGTGGATTTGGACCGTAAAGGATCGGTATTTGACCAATGGCGTCCAGTGGAGCAATAAAGTCGATATTTTAAGACTCTCTAGCGTTCCATTAAGATTGTATCGGATATGGGTGGATGTTCTCGGGTAATCTCAATTATACAAGCCTCTGATGCACGAGAACTGCATCTAGGCTGAACCCTGAGAACTGGAATGGACATAGACAGGGGCTGTCTGCCGGCGATGGCACAGCTAATCTCGAGCACACGTTTCTTTGTGACGCCGCCACAGCGTGTGAGAACGATATGGTTATCCCTTTTCAGTTACCATGACACTGAATATGTTGAGTCTTGTTCTAATATATTAATATATTAAACTGATAAGAGGACATTGTGTGGAAGGCAGGTGACACACGATTCAGGAGTCATGCCATAAAATCGTCAATCACAAGACTTCTTTATCTATTTATACACAATTCAAAGGTAACCTTTTAACGAACAGATGAAAAGATTCGAACGAATTTTGCCGAGTATATTTCATCCGTCGCAAGTCAGAGGTAACTGCTTCTCTCGGACGACGCTCGGCAGACGCTTTCTAGTTAGTTTCTATAGCGTTCACCTCTTACCAATCTTGTAATCCCAGAAAATATTCATAAACTTAAGCGGGGCGTGTGACATACGTAGGCTGTCTGTAGGCATTTTCAACAGGTGGCATGAATGTACAAAAGTCAGTAGTCTGCCCACACGCGCTGAGTTTTTTCCTACTTTCACCACCCCTCATAACTGAAGCTGAAGCTTTTGTCACGATAACTATAGGGTACCTTTATGAAGAACTAATAATGCTCCAGACAATGGGGTGATATCTACCCCATTGTTACATTTGTACGCAAGAAAGTATATACAAGTTGACAAGCTGAGTGATAGCATATAAAATTTATTAATGTGCACGTATAAGAATGTTAAAACCAAATACATAAGTTTCAATAAATACACAAATGGGTCAAATCACTGATTAGTCTTTTGATACCAAGTCAGTAAAATGATCAGGCACTAATTTAGATTCATTATGTGCGGATGGTGGAAATATTTATGGAACCGTCGATAGTCGCGTGACCCCCGCGATCCTCGTTAGCCGGTCATTGTGCCGTTGGTCGAAGTGATATCTCCGTAGGGAGGGCAGGCTACCCTCAACGCCACTGAGATTATGAAAGCGGCGACGAACGGGAAACAAACGATGATACGTTTCGCAATCAATCGACTGACAGCTCGCTTTGTTCGACCTGAAAGAAATCACGATTTAAATAATCGATACCGATGATGATTTACCCGCTGTAACGTGACGTGAGTATTAGCCGGGAAACATTGACATAGTGGGATAAAACTAACTGTAGAAGATGCATTCGTGACTTGCTCTAGTCGAAATAGTAACGTAAAGGACTAGAAATGCGGAGTGAGTCGCCGTGGGGCCATATAGGTGTACATAAACTAACTTGACAACATCGCGCAATAAGTCATAAGTCATAAGAAGGCTTTATTCAAAGTGACAAATGATATATAATCCTGTAAAATATGTATAATGTTTTATGTGCATGCCAACACTTGGGAATTTTTATCATATTACAACTTTGAAAGGAGATACACGAAGTATGGAACTTATTG
>WURV02221238.1:0-10431 GCA_011762755.2 Epimenia babai
CAATTGTTGGATGTTAATTATGATATGAGCATTGGTACAATTGTTGGATGTTAAGTATGATATCAGCATTGGTACAACTGTTGGATGCTAAGTATGATATCAGCATTGGTACAATTGTTGAATGTTAAGTTCCTAAGTTAGATAATGCCCGGGGTGTTGTATATAGGAGATTAAAAAATGGAGAAATCCATTAATCGCCGCCAGTATTACGACACACATTCACGGGTAGCGAGTGATTGACATCGATTGATCGGTCATCGAGACAAGAAGGATGACATATTGTCGTCGTGTTTCACGCCATGACTGACGTAATCAATGCTTTACGGACGATTCGTGATTTGGAACGAATAAGGGAATGCTGCGAGTTGATTCGAATTCTTTTCAACATCGAGGGTAACGCTATCAGAGTGTGACGGATCACAAGGCAATGTAGCACATGTCAGGAAATCACTGAACTGAGTGAAAAAGTGCTTCTAGTCAAATCATTCGAACTTTTAGCACTCCCTTTCCACCAAATTATCTATGTATATGCAAATATATCAATTATATATGTATATATTAATTGAATTGTGGTATTGTCCGTCTTTGGCACTCACTATGATAGCCGTCTGAGTCAGTACATGTATGAATACCTTAATGAAATAAAACCGTCAGGTCTCTAACAGTACATAAGAGGAACAGGAATAGAACAGGAAGAACATCGTTGTTGACTAACTATGATTATTCGCCAGATGAAAAATATTCTTCTCATTCGAAGCTCGAGCTCTCCCTTCCCAGTGAGCCTTTCAGAAATTTCTACACTTCTCTGGGTCCATGTTTCTAAGAGGTATAGACTTCAACTGTACTTTGATTCGCATTGCGCCTATGTTCTGTGTGCATATTTGACAATTTGTACATGTGGTTGAATGACTAATCAAATGACATTTTCATTATTACAATATTCCATGACTGAGTTGATGAAAACGAATTAGCAGCAAACATACCTGGGCCAAATTGGTCCACATAAGGCGTATTGGCAATTTAAACAGCAACCGCGGTTGAAAGGATTATGGCCATTCTTGAACTTTCCTGTTACCTGAAAAAAATTATATATATTAATACATATTATCCTTATACAATTCAAGCAATCTCACTCCTCTCCCTAATGTCACCCTTGTTAAGCAATAATGGAATAGCCTTTGCAAATAAACTATCCTTGATGCTTTGACTCTTGATTTTTATGTTCTCTGCAACGTGATCTCTGATGTGCTCATAAAGTATGTTCAATACTCCCTATAGTATTCCTTTAAGTATTCCTGCTCTGGAGATTGGTATTCTCCGTGCTCTTTTGCAAATAAATTAATGCTCACACAATTTTTCATATAAATAAAGTATTCTTGACGTTATAATAATTAGTATTCTTGATGCTCACATAAGCAATATAACCCACGCCTGCTGATATTAATATAATTGTTATATTTAGAAAGAATATTTCGGTTTTCAGAAAAACAAAGGGTTACTGTGTATGTCCAGTGCCTCAAGGTTTTCATAGTATGAATTATTATGTGTCCTGATGGACTGTTTCATTTGGCATGGATGGAGTAAGGAAATTTCTAGGGACATCAGCACATATGTTCAGTTGAGTGTTCAGTTGATCGTGCAATTCTGCGTTCATTTCAGCGTGGAATTCAGTGTTCAGTTGAGCGTGCAATTCAGTGTTCAATTAAGCATGCAGTGCAGTGATCGGCTGAGTGTTCGGTTGAGCATGCAGGTCAACGTTCTGTTGAGTGTGCAATTCAGCATTCAGTTGAGCGTTGGTCAGTTGCATATATGGTGGTCTTTCAAAAGGATCAATTCATAAACCTGAACAAACGTCTATAATTAACATCAACTGGATTTTTAAAGTTTCCACTGCATGCTGCAACAAGTACAACCGCACGGCCACGCTCTCACGACAACCCCTTTCTATTACATCAACCTAATCACTAATGGCATTACGGGTGATGAGCTATCACCGACGGCGTTACGGCCAATGTAAAATTACGGATAATGTTATGGCACTCACTTGTTCGTTCGTCGTGCGGCCGCGCATCACGAGGAAAATGTGGAATGACGTAAGACCAGACACCGGAATTATCACTAAACCGATTATACACATTACGATAATGCTGTCGGGACATGTAAGGAGAGTATTTGCTCGATGATGGCGCGAGGTACGTCGGCCGACAGAAATTCGTGACGTCTACAATAACTAACGAGACAACTATCGCATTAGCGCTAATTGAAGGAGTAAAAAATTAGATAACCCCTTTTAAGCAAAAAGACAATTAGAGTACTGTTAAATAGACGCAGACTTACGTATATTATATCGGTAGTTGGATTTTGTCACGGCTACTTTATATCCTTGGAAACTTGATATTCTTGGTGCTTGGCAAGCACGTAAATAAACTTATTTTGTTGCCGTCGATTTATAACTTAAAATTTATTCAGAATCGAGGAATATACATTGTAAATAAAAATGATGGCTTATTGCTGTTTTTTAAGTTTTATACAATACAGTTAATAGAATAAACCTGTTAATACAATAATTAATTTATTAGGTCCATCCTCTATCATAATTACCATAATCACCATCATCGTCGTCATCATCGTCATCGTCACAATCATCATCATCATCGTCATCGTCACAATCATCATCATCACCATCCTTGTTGTTGTCGTCACCATCATGTGATTTGTAATGCTACTTGGGTTGAGATAACTCGTAGCCATAATTTACCAGGATTGTAAATCTAAGCGCAACGGCAGCAAAACTAATTACCAAACTACAAATCCGGAGTACATGTTATAAAATATCCAAGAAGACATTATGATGATTTAGAGGCACAAATACCCTAGTGATTTGGGGTAATTTATTGAGGCCATTAGAATGTTGCTGTGGACGCCACATTTTTTTCCGGAAACCAGGTCGATGAGCTGGATGAACAACAATACGCAGTATTGATCCACGACCTTCAGTGTGGGTTACTTATAGTCCTTATGTTGACCTCGCTATCATTGCCTACACAGTACACATCTACTGCTATTGAAGCTAGTGTCGTATGTGCATAAATGCCTGTAGTGTCCCGTTCCACTACGTACTCTGTGACTTCGTACCCTCTGTAGCGCCGCCTCACGATCGACCGCGGTCGTATAATCGATATGTACAAACGCTGGATATTGGTTTATTAATTGAATATGAATCGCTATTATACATGGCGTAATGAGATTCTTTTATAAAACAAAGAAAAGATTGCTCACGTGTTGACCATCTCACGTCGTATATGGAGTGCTCAATATATTTACTGAGATATATTATAAATATTACTACAGATATAAACCATGACCATAGCTTGAAATTATTTTCAATATAACTCCCGAGCCATATTGGCCTGCTGAAAATTGTCTAACCATTTCTGCCCGATCTCCAATAACTGTTTTCCTTAGGTGCACCCGATGAAGTATACTTGTATACGAAAGCTTGTGTTAATCATAACCTCACTTAGTCAATAAGGCGTTACTTTCACTTTTCGTAATATACGATATGGCTAACGCAACAACCCACATCTCTTTCCTTCAGGTGGTAGTATATTTAGTAAAGCTTTAAGTGTCCATACATTCTCATTAATTTCAGTGCTATTACCTGACCTGTGGTGCATTTTAACATTAAAGTCTTGCTTAGTATCTCGATTATTTGTATGCGTCTAAGAAATTTGTAAAATTTTCTTAAATAAATAAAGTGACTAACATATATTATAAATAGTGAAAAGAAGTGGAGAAATACTGCATTCTTATATGCAACGTAGATATATTCCATGTATACATAAACAATACGCTACTTAGCATGGCTTTTAATGCTTATCTCACTTAACCCAGAAATATCCTCGCCAAATATCTGTCTAATAAAACCGTCTAACGCGACAGGTGATAATGAAGCACTAACAAAAGATAGATCGTCGATAGATGAGTTATCACCGGAGTTATTTGCCCTTGTCTATACAGTTTTTCGATTACCGTCTGAGTGAATTCATTGACGAATCGTTTCTCTGTATACCGATCACAAATCATACCACGCGGCCATAAACCGTGGCACGCGGGAGTTGATTAAACGCACAATTGCGAATAAGTGAGAAAAATCGCGTTTTAGATTGTGATAAATATTATCCCGTCATTATCTGTGCCCATATTTTCTGCCAATATCTATCTATTTAGTATACATTTGGCACGGATTTTTATCCAAAAAGCCTTTGTCATATCCGCTGAGATGTAAATGGACCAATTTTTTTCGCAGTATTTCGGCAGTATATGTATAACAATTATTTTCATATTCCCAACCTATGATCACTGGTGCAGTTTATTTCCCAGTGTCAGTAACAATAAGATAACCTGAATAACATCACTAAAGATAAGATAACCCAATTAAATGTATTAGTAATGATAAGATAACCCTATTAAGAGTATCAGTAATGATAACATAGCCCAATGAAGGGTATAAGTAATGATAAGCTAACCCAATTGAGTGTATCAGTAATGATAAGATAACCGTATTAAATGCATCAGTAATGATAAGATAACCGTATTAAATGTATCAGTAATGATAAGATAACTGTATTAAATGTATCAGTAATGATAAGATAACCGTATTAAATGTATCAGTAATAAGATAACCGTATTAAATGTATCAGTAATAATAAGATAACCCAATTGAGTGTATCAGTAATGATAAGATAACCGTATTAAATGCATCAGTAATGATAAGAAAACCGTATTGAATGTATCAGTAATGATAAGATAACCGTATTAAATGTAACAGTAATGATAAGATAACCGTATTAAATGTATCAGTAATGATAAGATAACCGTATTAAATGTATCAGTAATGATAAGATAACCCTATTAAATGTATCAGTAATGATAACATAGCCCAATTACAGATAACACTATCAAAATCCATAGAATTACTAATATTACCATAACAAAAGTAGTAAAAATTCTAAAATAACCTTACTAACAGGTATCAGAAATTCTAAGATAACCTCACTGAAAGTAGAAGTAATCCCAAGATAACCAAACTAAAGGTAGTAGAAATCCTAAGGTAACCATACTAAAAGTGGTAGAAATTCTAAGCTGAGTGTCTGAAGAAGGATACGCTGCTATACACTGTGCCGAGGCCAGGTCGCTTCTGTGATGCAAGACATAAATGAGAGAAAAGGTGAAGAGACTAATCTGATGCACGCCCAGCGATAAGAGGAACATGAAGAAATATTTATAGTTGCGGCGTCCGATGCAGTTGTTGACCCATGGACAGTGGTGGTCAAACGTCTGCAATACCAACAACCAGAACAGATCGGTCAAAATGTCATAGTGTAACCATGTACTGACAAAATGTTACTTTAGAGAATTCAACTAGACATTTAAGGATGTGGTGTCAGGAAGTAGATATCAAATGACATGGGGTTAGGAACTGCATATCAAAAGATGTGGGTGGGGTCAGAAACTAGGCATTGAACTATGTGTAGTCAGGAACTACATATCAAGAAATGTGGGATTAGGAACTAGATATCAACAGATGTGGGGATGGGAAACTAGATATCAAGAGATGGGGGGACAGAAACTAGATATCAAGAGATGTGGAGACGGAAAGTAGATATCAAGAGATGTGGGGACAGGAAACTAGACACTGAAAGATGTGGGTGGGGTCAGAAACTAGGCATTGAACTATGTGTAGTCAGGAACTACATATCAAGAAATGTGGGATAAGGAACTAGATATCAACAGATGGGGGGACGGAAAGTAGATATCAAGAGATGTGGGGACGGGAAACTAGATATCAAGAGATGTGGAGACGGAAACTAGACACTGAAAGATGTGGGGGTAGGAACACGATATAAAAGGAAGTGGGGTCAGGAACAAAACACTGAAATATGTGTGGTCAAGCTGTAATGAAAGCATGAAATTATTTCTGCGTGATAATGAAATGAAAAATTCATGACACAATTAGATAGGATGGGAGTGCAGTAGGGGGGACATAATACAGCGTCATTTGAGAGGCATATTAGAATAGTATTTAATAGTAATATCATAGGATATGGGAAAGGTACAATAGATGATTATTATAATATCATAGGATATGGGAAAGGTACAATAGATGATTATTATTGCTATTATATATTTGTAGTTCATATTCAACTAACTAGTTATCAGAGACACTTCACAATGGTAATGTAACATTGTGTACACATTAACAAATAGGGAGATATAAAGGTATGTGATGAGAAAGAAGTGCCTTGATTTGTACTAAACACAGTGAAATTAACAATCTATTCTACCGAGGAATTATAAAAGGTATAAGCATAGATACATGGACAGTGGACAAAAATCGTTCTAAAAACTAATTGGTATCACTGTATGCTTTGGGAGGATATGGTAAACGTACGTTTAAAATAAAGAAAAGGTATATAATGGAAAATGGGAAAGATAAAAGATCGAAAATACTACAGATACATCACGAGAAATGCAAAATACACATCATAGGATATATGTTATGCGATACATGATAGGATAGTGGAAAGGTACTTTATAGGATATGGAGAAGATACATTATAGGATATGGGAAAAGGTGCATGATATAAAAGAAACAAAAAAATGGTACTAACGTAAGATAGGAGGGGGGATACGTGATATATTTAATAATTACTGTGATGATTATACGATCATCTCTCGTTGCTATTAGGTCACAACCCAACCCCCTAGAGTTACGGTTCAACGCGTAGAGCGTTAATCGATTCACGTAACGGTTTATTGATTCACGCTGGGATAATGAAGCGCGGGACAAACAACAGCGATGAAATCTGTTTAATGGCTTCGCTGTTGGCGCTACGTCACGAGGGGAAAGGTTTAGACTAGCGCTAGATACGAATGCGCGTAAAGATGTGCCTGTAAAAGTGATGCACACCCTGTTCTTAACACTCCACCCCACCCCCTCCCCCGTTTTTTTCGGAGAGTCGGCGGTTGTAATTAAACAGTACAATACGGCATACGGGGTGAAAAGTCCCACACTGGTGGGAGTAGAAGCGTTAGATGAGTCTAATGTAATATGGTGAGTAAAATGAATAACGTAAATGGTCGGATCAGCTTCCAAGTTTTATTACATGTTGAGAAGTCTAAAAGACAGTACACTGAATGAACGGATCAAATACGGTGAATGGTAGAATCAGGGTCGGGTAGTTGGTGGATGAATAAGAAGTCATTCAACAGCAAATATGTCGATGTAGCGACTATAAAAAGACTTTGACAAACAAGCTTTACTATACACAGTTATGTTGATGGAAATAATCTCATATCATACAAGGTCAAGAAGATCAGGAAAGGGCGAGTTAGACTGTGGTCGCATCAGTAGAGGGGAAAGGCACTGGCTCGAGGAGATGCACTGATTGCTCACCTCAATACAACTGTTGCAGACGCTGCAGTGGGAGCACCGGGGCGGCCGGTAGAACTGGCACGTCGTGCACCACTTCATGCGTACCTGGATGCCCTTGATGTCGACATTCTTGTAGAACGGCGAGTGCATGTCCTCGTCCTTGAACTCGTTCTGATGAGCTGTAACCGTGCCGTATCAATCGTAAGAGAGGCCCATGAGGCAAATATATCAGTACAGGGGGTAGGTGTGTGTGTGTGTGTGTGTGTGAGAGAGAGTGTCTGTGTAAGTGAGTGAGTGTGTGAGTGAGTGTGTGTGTGTGTATGTGTGAGAGTGTGTGTGTGTGAGAGAGAGTGTGTGTGTAAGTGAGTGTGTGAGTGTGTGTGAATGTGTGTGTGAGATGAGAATGTGAGAGTGTGTGTGTGTGTGTGTGTCCCGTTTACTAATATTATAGAACATACACATTTATTTATTCATTCAACAAATGACATGAATTTTTTGCTAGCAGGTAGATATACGCACATAAATTATATAAGAACACATGACGATTTCACTAAAACAATTTAAAATGGTATAACATGTACATATGTAGGCTAAATAAACAGTATCCGTAAATTTTAAGGAAAAACAAATCACATCTACAGCAATTGGTCTCTTCAGATATTTCAGTAATTTTAAGTAGTTTTTGTAACCTTTGATCTTAAGTATTTTATTAACCAAATAACATGGCAGGGTATATACTTAATATGTATTTTCTTAACACGGCTACCCAGCACAAACCACATAAATTCATTGTGAAACACTCCAAATACTTGAGGAAAATGATTGAAAATTATCTGGAAACCATAACAGTTATAAGCAGTTAAACCTGGTTTAAGCCACCATATATACTTGATAATGGGAATTACACATTAAGGCAACGTTTCCCTCCAGAAATCTGATTTTATCCTAGATTTTAGATCTTGGATCTCGAGTATTGAATTACGTGGATAAGATGGTGTGCCGCCGCACCCTAAATACGGGGTGGTTATTACGGGTACCCAGGACTAACCGCCCCCACTCACAAACCTAAATTATATTACTTCACAAATGTCTCGAAGCAGCCATAACCGGGTTTTACTGACTGTAAATACATGATAATAATGGAGATTTATGTAATAAACAGCCGTAAATGTCAGCCGTGAATGAATTGATGTCCGCCATAAATCCTGCGAATAGCATCACTATACAATGGCCCTTGGATTTACACTAAGTGAGAGCTACAAATGTCGATATTTTTATCTATTTTTATCTATTTTTATGCTGGATTC
Source organism: Epimenia babai (assembly GCA_011762755.2). Taxonomy (NCBI): domain Eukaryota; kingdom Metazoa; phylum Mollusca; class Solenogastres; order Cavibelonia; family Epimeniidae; genus Epimenia; species Epimenia babai. The sequence continues at coordinate 8,746 of WURV02221238.1, forward strand.
CAATGAGCTTATTTAAAGCTACCTTATCTCTTTCTTTGCATGTGGTTTTATATTACACTGCTACAGAAATGCTTTCCCAGAGTCGCGTAAATTAAACTACCATGCGACAACCGGTGACTGGCGAGATGAGGCTAAATCTTCGTTTCTTCACAATCGGTTCTTCAAAATATAGAATATAACCGACCCACTGATTTAACCCTTGTACCGCTAAATTTTTTTCAGTGACGTGTATTTAATAACGATATTTATAGGTTTAACAGAACAAATGGTTAACCCAACTTATGATTGACTCGTTTAAACTGACAAAAAATTCTGCATTGTAATCAAGTGAGATTTTGACTATTACAACGTTAAAGGTCAGAGAAAATGATGAGGCCAAAATGACCAGCTATATAAATTCAATGACCGTATAATGTAGGGTTGGAAATTTTATTTGAGGAAATGAGAGTTAGTCATAATAATAAAGCTTCATTTAGAATGCAGAATTATCCCCTGGTCAATAATGACGAGATGATATCGACCACACTTTACAATGTTAATAGCTAAAAAACAAACTAATGAAGTAATGTATGAGTTGAGGAGTACTGCAATGCCTAGTGGTGGTCTTAAAATTGTATAAACTCGTACAATATACACACACTTACAGTGAGGACTTTGAATTATGAAGAATAAAATGTAAATATGTAACAAAATGTGTAAATATGCGACGCCATGTTAGTTCATGGAGATTTCAAGATATTACTTTAACAATGGGCCCGATCTCACACAAGCTTTGTGCATGAAGCCCACCGCTCCCCGAGCCCACCACTCCCCGAGCCCCGCCCCAACCCCTGTATATAGTAGCAGTATCATGCGATGCCATTCTCAGGATACGCGACGATATCAAAAGGCGATGTAGATACTAATTCCCCGGGCATGTTTACCACCACCGGACGCGTCTCTACACTCGCGCGCGGCATATTGATACCTAAACACCGCCGATATGATATCTACAGGATAGGATTCGGGAGGGGAACTCTTTGTTATCACGGCAATGGATCGTGGTAATCCATGGGGAAATCACACGTAATTAAATAGCGTGGAATAGGAAACCCCGCATTTATCTTAGTGTAAAGACTATATAAGTATGTGTATAGGTCTAGGGTCCATGTAGTAGACAAAAAATAGAGTCTAGACACCACCATTAAGTTATGCTTCCATGTGCCGGTACAACAGCCTGAATGTAGCGTACCGTATGTCACACAATTATGACTCTACACATCCCCGACCTAGATGCTTATGATATTCTGCTAGATATCGCATGTACAAGCGGAAAGCAGACAGTCATTGCAGTATTCAAGATTGACTGTAACAGATGTCTATAATGTATATCACAGGGTGCAGGAAGTGTGGCAAGCCACGGTGGCCAGAGGTGCAGCGGTTAGAAGCTCGGCCTTTCATGCAAGCGGTTGTGACTCTATAATAGGTCATTGCTAATAACACAAAGGTATAATGAGGCTATAATAGGTTATTGCTAATAACACAAGGGTATAATGATGCAATAGTAGGTTATTACAAACAACACTAATGATCCAATATCGCTTGGGTTTTACCATTCTACCAGTAATAAGATAATAATAATAATAATAATAATACATTTGTTTGGGAGGCGCCCTAATAACTAGTATGTCTCTAAGGCGCCTATAT
>WURV02221249.1:0-10430 GCA_011762755.2 Epimenia babai
ATGTCTACATACGAGCTACATATGTCGCACACTGCGCTAAGTCTATGGAAGGTCAATGGTTATTTACAATGAGATGATGACATAGCCAATAGGTGAGCGACATAGAGATCATATACAGAGCATCTGAAGCACAGCAAACGTCAGAGGGAAACAGCCCTAACAGAACCACACTACAGGGACTACATAGACCCCCATGGGCAATGGGGTTTAAGGCGCTTTCAGCCCGAAAAACGCAACAGTTAGTATACTGATTAGAGCGCGATTTGAACCAGGGACCCCCGGATCCAAAGTCAAACGCTCTAACCACTAAGCCACCTGCCCCCTGTTTCTTGCACAAGTTTGATGGGTTGTCCCCAGGCTAGCAGTCCAGTTCACTCGATCCACGACAGCGCAAGTAGTCTAGAGAGCATGTACAGCAAACCGTCGTTGTCTCCGTTCAACTCCCGCAAGACGAGAGTGGACACGAACAAAGTCAGTTCTAGTGACCCCGTCCTCAACCATGCCCAGAAAACTAGCCCTCAACCCAGGTACTGTCCGTTAGTAATATTTGAACGACAATAGTAATTATTATGATGATAAATTGATTCTTTTATAGTGCTTATTTTAATCAGAGAGAAAGTGATTCTCCTAGAATCAAGGAAACTCAGGGGAATACCCTGTACGCTAATCGAACCAGGGACCACGAGCCACTAGGCCAACTGAGCGTAGTTGTCCCTACTCGTGCATGCATCGATAAAATGAGAGCTGGTATCAGCTAGGCACGTAACTGGACATACCTCAAGATGCACTAGCTCTTTATCGGAGGGTTTGATGTCTCACAATGTCTGGCTGATTGATGGTTAGAAAAACAGATTTAAGCACCACCCCCCCACCCCCACCCGGAAGGGATCTTACATATTTTTCACCTAGGTTATAAGCTAAATAATGGATCAATAAAAAAAACAATCATGAATAAAAAAAGTTAAAAAGTTACTTTACATTACAGTCTAGTAACTCAGTTTTATGAATGAAATTAGTTCTTTTTCCATCTCCACGTGCATTCTGGTATATTTGTTGGACTTCGTCCTTTTGTATATATGTATTTGTAGGCTGATAACTGAGTATTCATTGCATGGGCAATCTTTAGCCCTTTACAAAGCTACCCTATTGATGTTGTTAACACGACAATTTGATTAGCCTCACATAATAGATGGGAGAAACACCTAGTGTGAAAAACCCACTGAGCTTGGGCAGACTATTGACCTTATTAAATTTACTCCCACCCTTCAATACTTACCGACGGGCTACATATGTCGCACACTCTGATTAGTCTACATAAAGTTAATGGTTATTTACAATTAGACGACGACCTAGCGGGAGGTTAGTGATATAGAGACCATACATAGAGCATCTGAAGCCTGAAGCACAGTAACGTCAGTAGCAAAGAACCCTACCCGCACCACACTGTAAGGGCTACCCAGACCGCCATGGGCACGAGGGTTTAAAGCATTTTCAGCCTGAAAAATGCCACAAATAGTATACTGGTTAGAGCAGGAATTGAACTAGTGAACCCTCTGGAATCAAGGTCAAACAGTCTTTCTCATCTTCTTCATGGAGTTCATAGTTCCTCATGGAGTTCCTCTTCATAGTTCTCGTCTAATCATCAGGTAAACTGCTTTGTGTGTCAAGCGGCTGCGGTGTATAATGTTGAATCACTGGACAAATGTTTCTAGACAAAAAATTGTAGGTTAATGTCAGCGATGACTGCTAAATGCCTCACTGCAGATGATTTACCTTTGCCATTATTTAGAAACATTAACCGATTTTTATGCATTAACTCATAAAGCTGCCAGTCAAACATCATCTCAAAACTGCCATTGTTGAGTGTCACTACGACCTTGTACTAATAGGATGTCGCTTTGACATGCAGAGAGATATAACGGCCTGTGATATATATCAAATCATTTTTTTTCGCGCAGTAAAACTCAAAATCGCGTCCTCTTTGTCTGTCTGTCTCGTTTATTTGGATTCCCAAATGACACGATAACATTGAGTCACATCTGTCCTGTACAGCTACGTCCCCCGCAGTTTGGCTAACAGCTTCACGCACCGCTACAACTCGCGACGCCGTCGAATGACCCTAGCGCCGCGCGTCGCTACAGATGACAAGACCCATTCCATAACACATTCCACGAACCTGTCTTTCTTGGACTTTGTCGACCTGTTCAAGTCATTCAGCATGCGCTGCCGTAAGGACCTGCGCGACCTCTACGAACAGTTCTCGATGAGCTTCACGATCTCCGAATACCACTCGTCGCACCCATCCTTCTCGTCCCTCCCTCTCATCGCGGACAAACAAATCGGTCAGTGGCCTCGAGTCATTCAGTATATTTCTAAGTATGCGGTGGATTGTAAGATACAGATGTAGCCAAAGTACCCTTTCTTGGACGTATCTAGGCAGGGATTCAACCATTAGTGCCTCAGTTGTTCCTTCACAAAGCTAACCTAAGTCTAATCACTACAAAATCACCGATGTTGTTAGCCTCATTTGCTATAGTGGCAAAAATTGCAAACTCCATAGTTGGGCGCAAAGGTCAAGGACAAGTACAATAGCAACCGCATGTGTCAGCCAATAACGTCTCTCAGATGCAGTTTACAATGGTTGCTCATGGCAGCTGTTCAGCGCAGGTACAATACCGCTCGCATACCACCCGTGAAAGATAATACCAAATGTCTAGCCATTTCCAAGACGTGGTTTACTCCAGCAATCGGGGATAAATGACTGAGGATCATCGCAAACAAACGGACTATTTGAAGGCCACGACCTCCCTGCCACCTTCGGCAGACGCTCGACCTTTTTTATATTCAATGCCACTAGTTCCAATGCCGACACACTGCCTTCTCATGTCCCTCACTTTGCTGAATCTACGATAGCTGGTAATGCTGTACAGTGAGGAGACAAGACAGCAGCGCAGTGTATGTATGTATGTATTTATAGACTGATTACCGAAGTAATCGTGATAGGCCATCATAGGCCCTTTACAACGCTAGCCTATTAATGTGGTTAACACGACTATCTGATTAGCCTCGCTTATATCGGGTGGGGGAAAACCCCTTATATCGCCCTGGGAACTGAAAATGTACACGAGCTGATTTTTTTCTGGGGTGCATTAATCTTGAAACGTAATAAATACCATAATTTCATCTTAGCTTTCAGGTTATTGCACCTAAAATACTTTATGAAATATATTTTTATTCAAATAAAAATCATAAACATAGCAAATAAAACTTAATAAAACGTTTTGGGGACGAAATACGGTTGTAGAACTTTTCGCCCACTGGGCCAACGAGACATTATGGACATTTATTATCCGTCTGGGTCTGGGACTATGAACGTCCCGGTCAGAATGGTCAGACAGTGAGAGCTTAAACATATGTTCTACTTACGTTCCCACTTACATACTATAACTCGCATGTACGTATAAATTAGCTGACCACAAGGAATCATTTCCTGTACCGTCCACTCCAGACGCGTTGCAGTAATGCTGATTGATAGCACAACGTGATAATGTGGACGAGACGTTAACTACAACCGTTAACTGTCACGCGATATTATTGCGTTCTTATTGTTACATTATACGACTAATATCACTGGAGTTGTACCGGTTAACCGCTGTACATTATACGATCATTTATTTGTAGACTTTTGCACGCAGTCTTCAGAGTAAATGCAACGTTTACGTCTCTAGCAAATAAAAAGGCTATTAACCGTTACGACGACAAATATGACGGTAACACCTTGATATTTGTCGTATTTACGATATGGCTACCACGGCAACCCACACCTCGTTGAATACCCATTAGTTTGTGATTAGATTTATGTCAGACGACGAGTTTTTCTTAGGTATTTTAGTGGGACTTTTAATGAGATTTGTCTGACATCACACCAGGTTGTCACTGGCTCATGTCAGGTAGTCCGTCTGACATTCGAGTCAGTTCAACATGCGCCGATAAAATATGCTCTCAGTTATGCGACACTCAGACCGTATAAGGTGTCTTCAAGTCGGAATTTGGGACACATAAGTGAAATAGTCACCTTCATAATGTTTGAGTGATTGAGGAGATTGAGCATGGAGCGTCCACTTCTCACATCTGCCAATAGCTTGCAATAACTAATATATTATTTTCATATATACTTTAATAACCTTGACTTTTTCATATACATGGCCTTTCTTGGGGTAATATCTCCTCTTTGCCAATTTTCAGGATAACCTTGACTTTTTTACAGATACGGCCTTTCTTGGGGAAATATCTCCTTATCTATTTTCAGAATAACCTTGACCTTTTTTACATATACAGCCATTCTTGGGGAAATATCTCCTTATCTGTTTTCAGGATAACCTTGACCTTTTTTTACATATACAGCCATTCTTGGGGAAATATCTCCTTATCTGTTTTCAGGATAACCTCCACCTTTTTTACAGATACGGCCTTTCTTGGGGAAATATCTCCTTATCTATTTTCAGGATAACCTTGACCTTTTTTACATATACAGCCATTCTTAGGGAAATATCTCCTCTCCCATTTTCAGGATAACCTTGACCTTTTTTACATACGACTTTTCTTTGGGGAAATATCTCCTCTCCCATTTTTAGGATAACCTTGACCTTTTTTACATGTATGACCTTTCATTGGGGACATATCTCCTCACCCATTTTTTGCACAAACAAATATATTATTATGCTTTAATAACCTGGAACTTTTTTACATGTATGACCTTTCTTGGGGAAATATCTTCCCACCCATTTTCAGGATAACCTTGACCTTTTTTACATGTATGACCTTTTGTGGGGAAATATCTCCTCCTTGCCCATTTACAGGCATCATAACGCGAAATTCGACCCTCGACATGCACCACGACATGCATAAACGACGCAAGATTTGCGACGCGATCTCCGTTGCTAGCATCGTGGCCAATTGCACGGGGGTAGACACGTCTCACTGTCAATATTTGAATGTCATGGAACTCTCTCAGTTTTTGTCTCAATATCAAGATATCCACTTGGACAACGATGATATCGTCGCCATTATACAGGTTCGTGTGAACATGCGTGGTGTAAACACGCATTATATAAACGCACAGTGTATGCATGCAGAGCGTGTAGATGCATAATGTAAACACGCGTGGTGTAAACCTGCCACTATCTTGATCGACAAACAACAGAAACTCTGGTTCATGCGAATGTAACATCACGTCGTGATAACAATAAACTCTTTCGGGTTTCTGCTCACCTTATAAAAAGTCTTCAACTCGCCCAAAATGCTGCAGCCAGACTAATCTTCCAAATTAGGAAATATGATTTGATTTCACCAATTCTTAAACAGCTGCACTGGCTCCAAATATTCCAGCGCATCATTTTCAAACTTCTTATTATAACCTATAAATCCATCATATGGTTCCATCGTACCTCTGCACACACCTGGTTGTCCAGGTACTCAATCTGCCAACAAAATTCTCATCACCGACCTAAGCACAAAGTTGACGACCATGAGAAACAGGTCTTTTTCCAATGCCCCTATATGGAATAAGTTACCAGAAACCATTCAAAATGGCAACACACTCAATTCCATCAAACGTTTACTTAAAACCCATTTGTTTTAAACTATTATGTCCACTGTTCACTGTGTTTTGTGTTTATACTTATTTTTCAGCGATGTAAAATGGGGCTTTGGAGACGATTTAGTTATAAAGCACCGAAAAATGTTAACTTTAGTATTATTATTATTATGCGTTATATAAACATGTCTGGTGTAAACATGTATAGTGTAAACATGCATTCTATCAACATGTGTGGTGTAAGCATGCACAGTGTATAGGTTACTGTTTTGCTATAATGAATAAAGAATCTTAAGAACATGGAATGACTTTCTTATCAGCGTCACTAACTTTCTTATCAGCATCATGAACTTTTTTATCGGCGTCATAAACTTTTTCATCAGCGTCATGAACTTTCTTATCAGCGTCATGAACAAGACGCGTTATTGAGAGAGCACGACCTCATGTCATTCGAAGGTTTCTCACGTTACCTCATGGATAAAGACAATTACGCCTTCGTGCCAGACAGATTAGCATCCGTCGAGGTAACTAGCAGTTCATTGAACACTAACCATTCTCTAACCTATTATTTTTATCATTACTTTAGGAAGATGGAATTTGGAAGTTGAACCAGGCCTAGGGAAGTTTTCACAGCGATTGGTCAGATTAGGCTATATACCCAGTCTTAATATAGAACTGGAAACTGACCAAAAGTCTTCGCCTTTTGACCCTTGCCCCCATAACTTATAAATGACCAGTGCCGAGGTCTACAACTGACTTGTTATTAATCAAACACTATGAATACGTGGTTATCTCCCATGATTATTCATATGAATTGTCAGTGATTGTTCTTGGAGAGCAATGCACAGAAAAAAACCACGCTTCTCCCGCTCTACCAACTGAGTTACAGGGGCAGCCTTTCTCTCGCCCCTCTTATGATGTTTTTTTTCTTCAACGGTAAGCGCCGTGAGGTGAACCGTGGGCTCTGTATACCGCCTTACCGGCCTAATCTAGCTAACAATATTTTCTCCAGACAATCATGAATACAGTCAAACCTGCCCGAATGGCCACCTGTATTAAGCGGGCACCCATCGTAACGGTCACTTCAAATTCCTCCTGACATGTAAACTAGTCAAAATGTCAAACCCGGATTAAACGGCCACCTGTCTTAACGGCCACTTTTTCGTGATTCCCGTGATTGGCGGCTTAATCGAGGTTTGACTGTAATACGAAAAATGAAGCTAACACTTTATTGACTAGCCGAGGTTATGATTCACGCAAGCTTTCATATACAAATATACTCCATCAGATGCAATCATCTGATGCAATCTGATGATAATTGGAAAGATGAGTCCATGGAAACAAACTGTGAACTTTGATATCGCTTCCATTCAGCCGATGCTACTGTATACCACGATACGATAGCACACGTAGGAATTCCTGATCTGGGAAGCCACATATTTCTACTCTACCAATTACATCATTAATTTTTTTATTTCTAGTTGATGACCAAATCAGATTATGTCGATTTCTCATCTCGTGAACGTATATTATATCACTGAATCTGACTCCCACACATAACAAATCTCACTTCGCGAGCAGCGCGTTTTTAAACAAATGATCAGCATTCCATCCGATGGCCACAATTTACCTATACCTTGTTGAAACTACTCAATCATATCATGTGCACATTCCACCCTCAGTTGATATATTGTTGTTGATAAAAAAGATAAAATTTGATCAATTGCCTAACAACTTTTATACACATTACGAAAAATATCATTTATGGTTTAGTAATTTTTTTACAATTTTTTTCTTCTTATTTCCAAAGGTTTTACGAATTGTATGCTTCACAGACACTCAGTTATTCAGTGTCTTGCGACCTAAAGTCTGTCACCTGGGCGTTAGCGCCAGTGGTGTAGTAGTTAGAAGCGCTGCCTTTTATGCCAGACGTTGCGAGTTCGAACCAGCGTAAACCTGGGATTTTTCCCGCGCCTTCCACTACGGGAAATAAGCAAGATTTTCGTGCTTGAATATTGAGAAAGATTTGTCGTGGAATGGTTTATCTTAAAATATGTTAGGGATGTATCAGGGCAATGTTGTACGTGCGGCTGACATTTACTTATAAAGTAGCACCAAAACCTCGCCCTTTTTTGCCTCATTCTTCATCCAACATTACTTTTTATTTTACGAAAAGTACTTGTTACATGTTACTAATTTAGTCAATATTGTCGTCCCTCTTCCTCGAATTTTATAGCTCTCAGAGCAACCCACATGTTTGTTACTTATTCTTATTTAAACATTCTATTTCAATCACTGTAAAAAACTCTATAATTGTAATTTAGGGCTGTTACAAACTGCTCAATAGATAACTATATCGATGTATATTTTTTGTGAGTATGCATGGTTACGTAGGATATGGATCACCCACTGTCCCACTACTACATTGCTGCCTCCCACAACACTTACCTCAGCGGGCATCAGCTCAAGGGCGAATCATCCGTCGAGCTCTATATTCAGGTCAGTTGCTACTTGCGACAGCCTCTGTGATGGTCAGTTCATCAGGGTCTGCATCCGTCGCTGCACCAGTTGACACGTGCACCACCGCGAGAGTTCAGTAGTCACTGCATCCATCGCTGCATCAGTTGACACGTGCACCACTGCAAGAGTTCAGTAATCACTGCATCCATCGCTGCATCCATCACAACGGCTATCCAATAGTTGCTGCATCCAGTGCTGCAATAGTCCCTGCGTCAGTCACTGCATCCATAGCAGCGGCAATAGTCACTGCATCTGACTCTGCAATAGTCACTGCATCCGACTCTGCAATAGTCACTGCATCCATCGCTGCAATAGTCACTGCATCCATTGCTGCAAAAGTCACTGCGTACAATGCTGCAAAAGTCACTGCATCCATTGCTGCAATAGTCACTGCATCCGACTCTGCAATAGTCATTGCATCCATTGCTGCAATAGTTACTGCGTATAATGCTGCAAAAGTCACTGCATCCATTGCTGCAATAGTCACTGCATCTGACTCTGCAATAGTCACTGTATCCATTGCATGAAATTCTTCAACAGCTCCTGCAGCGACTGCTGGATCTATCGCAGCATCCATTGCCACTTCAGTCGATGCATCCATGCTTGGTTATAGTAGCTTATACTATATCTTCACCTCAGGCAGGAAGAGACATAGTTTATACGTTAAGGTTCTTCATCATTTTCTTGGCACCGTACATAATTATTGTATGTAGTTAATCGATCAGTTATGATTATATAAAACAGCATTTGCGTTATTGCTCGAAAAATCCTTGAAACCTTGCCAGATTGTTCCGCTACATTCTCATGTATTTGCGTCTGATGTGCTTAATTTTTTTCGAATTGTTTTTTGTTTAGTGCTTATTGTTTATTGCTCGGAACTTCCCTCCGGCCATTCTGCAGGAACTTTTAGCTAGAGTTTGATTCTTGATGGAAGGAATATTTGTAGACATTATCTTTTATTACACAACGTTTATGGGGGGGAGAGAAGGGGTGGCGGTACATGGTTTACAAATAACCCGTTATCTGGAAGTTGGGTGTTTGGGCCCTCCACAGACACTCGCTGTTTTTTGCACAATTTTCTTCAGTTGTGGGTGGTCATTGAGAGTTGAAGGTATTGTATCTGATGCAATATTAGACAGTCGCTAAAAACATTTAAGAAGTTGGGTCCGAGAGAGCTTTCAACGCAATAAATAAAAGTTATAATGTCGTGAACGCACTTCTAGTTCTATGTGTGTGGGCCTGAACTGGGTAGTAGAGAGTGTGTAGGGTGACAGTGACTTTTTTCTCGACTCACTTATGGTATACCGAGTTCGACTTTGAACTGTATTCCTTATATTCCTTATACTCCTTGCATTTCTTTTTAGTCATAGTAACCATAAATTTGTATATATATAGTGTCTTTGATTGCCATGTGTTAGAAGGGCACTAGAAATCAAATAGAACTCCATTCCATTTAACGGTTGTGTTAGGCTATGATTTAACTTATATGTACTTCCTATTGTGTTATGCAATATAATTAGTTATCACACGAAACGTATATAGGCGCCTTAGAGACATACTAGTTATGAGCGCGCCTCTAAATCCAAATGGATTATTATGATAATTATTATTATTTAGGGACTAATAACCCCGGTCGCTTGCGTGTAGAGTAAGACTACTGGGATACGACCATGGTGTGCGACAGGTACTCAAGAGTGGATGTCGGTGCGTAGAGTTGGACTGCTGGGACGGTGATGATGGTTCGCCCATCGTCTACCATGGACACACCCTCACCTCTAAGATCTCATTTCAGGTGTCTGCTTTTTTATATTATAACACCTTTTGGAGTAAATAATAAATGCATTGACACAAGCTGTGATAATACCGGTATACTTGATCGGGTCTAATGTAATGATTTATCAACCTTCCTTCTCATATAACTTGTATCATCTCAATATGGCAACCCACAACTCATTTTTCATCAATTCCATGTAGACATTAACATTCTAAAACCAAGGACAGTTGTTGTATTATTGCTTTATCAACTCTATGTAGACATCAACTTTGTGGGACCAAGGACAGTTGTTGTATTATTGCTTTATCAGCTTTATGTAGACATTAACATTGTAGAACCAAGAACAGTTGTTGTATTATTGCTTTATCAACTCTATGTAGACATCAACTTTGTAGAACCAAGAACAGTTGTTGTATTATTGCTTTATCAACTCTATGTAGACATCAACTTTGTAGAACCAAGGACAGTTGTTGTATTATTGCTTTATCAACTCTATGTAGACATCAACTTTGTAGAACCAAGGACAGTTGTTGTATTATT
>WURV02221260.1:0-10430 GCA_011762755.2 Epimenia babai
GTGATCATCTCTATAATTCGCCATCTTTGTCCTATAGATATTTTTCTGCGAGGGTGTCGTTAATAAAAACTAACATGAATATGGAACGAGAATAACGAACCTAGTTGAATTTTTTATGTAAAGCAAAACTGACTTGGGAGAATGTAAACTTAAATTTTGACAACATTATCATATATATCATGGTACTGTTGTCTCCTAAAAGGATGCCTAGTAATGACTCATGCATATTAACACTAATATATGCCATACATTGTAAATTAATATACCCTGGGGAAAATGTATATGGTGGGACTTAACTTTTCTACCTAACAGGAATAATACCCGAAGAAATAACCAAATCAGTGTCCGTCAGATTGGTGATATAGATTGTGAGCTGCACAGAATAAGCCCAATGAGCCACATAACGAAAATTGCTGCGTGTCATACTTAAGAGAATACGAAAAAAAAATCATCACGAAATTAGAACAATATGGCTTTATGAAAGGAAAAGGAACGCGAAATGCCACCTTCATACTAAGAATGTTATCTGAAAGATATATCGAAGTCCAGAAAGACCTCTACGTCGGCTTTATCGATTGCGCAAAAGCATTTGAGGGGGTAAAACCGATTGAGATGATAGAAATGTTAGACCAGTGTGGAATAAATGGGAAAGATCTACGACTTAGGGATCTGTACTTGACCCAAAAAGCTGCCGTCAGAGTAAACAACCAGTTATCGAACTGGTCAGGCATAGAGGGGGTGAGACAAGGCTGCGTGTTGTCACCAGACTTGTTTTCTATCTATAGTGAAACGATGAAATGATATTTAGAAATATCAGTGATAGGGAAAGCATCTCTGTTGAGTAAACGAATATAAATCACACGTTATGCCGATAACACTGCGCTAGTCGTCGATTCCAATAACGATTTAGATGTACCTGTAGACAACGTACAATCTGTGAGAGGTACGGACTCGACATAAATTGCAAGTCTGAAACGCTTATAGTTACCAAATGTGCTAAATATTGAAACTGGAATTAAAGGTTAACGTAAATGTGTGAAGCAAGTTTTTTCATGTTAATTTTTTATGCATGAGATTGGCAAGAATATGGAGACCCGGAAAGAAACAGCGGAGATGTCGTTCCTACCCCGCATGTTTAAAGTGAAATAATAAAGTGCCAACTTTGGTCATAATATACCTTTACCCTTATTGGCAGCCAAGAATAATTGATTTGGATCACATAGTATCCGGAATTTTTCGGGTAGAAAGCGCCTTAAACCCCTGTACCCGTGGGGCTCTGGGTCGCCTTTGCAGTGGGGTTCTGCTAGGGCTTTTCCTTCCGACGTGACTCTGTTTTCAGATGCTCTACATGGATGGTCTCAACGTTGCTGTCATCATCCCACTGTAAATAACCATTAACTATCATACACTTAGCGGAGTGCGTGACACAGGCAGCCCGCCTGTCGATATTTGGAACCAGGGACGTAAAAGGGAGGTCAATTGTCTGCCCGAATTTAATGGGGTTTTCACAGTAGATGAAAAGTCCCCCCACCTTATAAGTGAGGCTAAGCAATTCTTGTGTTAGCCACATTGATAGGGTGGCTTTGTAAGGGGTTGATTACCTTGGTAATACATACATGTAGAATCGGAATGGTTAAACTTTTTGAGCAATGGGTCGCATTGAAGAATCTTAACCAAATTCGTCCATACATCTCTTAGGAAATGGCAGTGATTTTATAGTAGCTTTCCTTAGCTATTATAAGATATACAGGCTAACTGATCAGATGCTCAATTGACGGTTATGGGTTCGGGGCCCCACCAAAACAGACTGTTCTGTGTGTTGCTCTCCTATTATTCATAAAATGTGGACGTGGTAGTCGAAAGAAGCTTGAAATTGGGAATGAAACAGTGTCAGAGACAAACACCTCGATAGTGAGTAGACACAGCTAAAGTGAGAGATCCAAGTGAAGAATAAAAAATTACAGTATGTTGATAATTTTGTCTATTGGCGATAGCGAGATGAGAAGGGTGGCGATCGCGAGATCAGAGGATGGCGATAGAAGTAATTTGATCAAGGTGACAGATGTGTTTTGCTCAACATTGAGTTTGACAAGCAGACAGAGGATGTTGAAATGCTACGTATTTCGCGACGTAGACGATACCACACAAAACACTTGTGTCGCATCTATTCAATGAGTGATCAATCATACAGGATAATTAAATGTATCAAATGATTTGATAGACATCAGTGTGTAAACAAATATTTGATGATTTATAATTATTGAGTAACAAAGTAAGGGAAGTTTGTGTTTCGAGTCGTTAAAAACTGATGTATCCAAAACTTCCATATAACGACGGTTACTTTCGCCAGGTTCCTTTTTGTTACATGAAATGAATATGTAAGATATAATAGAGCAAAGGAAAAAGGGGGCGACTATGACGTGCGTAGGAGAATGAACGGGCATTTGCTACAGGGAGAGCGCTGGACAGACATCAATGGCACAAGCGTACAGCATTTCGGCCGGTATACACAACTACGCCAAGCAGACAAGGTAATTCACGAAGTACTACGGATACATTGACGTTACCAGTATTTATGATCTGATTGTTAACGGAGTAAACGCATGTGCATCCGATGACTCAATAATGAAATTAATTGGATGGCGAGTCACACTACCGAAAGGAACGGGTAATGCATGAGACTCGTCCATACCTGATATCAGAACCTTGATGATCCACAACTCACGTTACAACAGGGAGCACCGAGTTGAGGCAACGAGGCATTTGAGACGTGGTAGTTGTGTTAATAATACTGGTGAAAATCCAGACAGACCTACTCCAGGCAAGATCAAGCCTGCTGTCACTAAGAAATGGGGATGTGGCTGGCCGTGTTGGCAATATCGTGAATTTACGAACAGAAAAGTTACCTTATTGACGTATCAAGGGCTTGATTGACACGCTAACCTACACATATGTGTCTTCATGCCACCAGGCTCAATATTTTTGCCTGGGGTAGGGCTCCCTGGTTGACCAGTTGTACGATGAGTTGTACTACATGAACCCAATCATAGTAACTTACGTGTGACAAAGGATAAATGTACATATGGGACAGCTGCACAACTTAATTCACACATTTTCACTATAACAATTAATAAAAATTCAAGTAAAAAACAATATATTGTGTAATTACGACAAACATTTTATTTGTCAGGATTTTTTGTTATTTTCTTTATATCAGCAGGCATGCCTACGTGACACCTCGTAGTCTCACTATGTACAGAGTGACCAGTTAGTGGTCATAAAGCCGGAGTCACGAGGCAGTCCTTTGCCTGCCTAGCACTGTACAAAAATAGGACAACACTCAAACACATAGACATGGTGACGCGGGTGTGAGATGTGGCAGCAGTTGATTGGTCATCACCAAATAGCCATCACCCAATGGTTCAGTTGGAATAACAAAGGCCCTTTTCGACTCCACAGAAGTCAAATTTCACTAAAAAGCTAATTAGATAAAAATGTCATTCTATCGAAAGTATCAAAATGATAAAAATTAATATCACAAGTCGGGTGTTTAGCATGAGCTATCTCGTAATTAAACCTTAATTTTTTTCACAGATCCCAGGAAGCCAAGTCTATCAAGAATATGCATTTTCACTGAGTCATTGTGTCTTAAGAATTTAACCATTGCAGAATGCATTACAAATTTAAAGTGCAAAACACATACCATATATAATACTAAATATTATGAAAATGATGTCAAATTTTGCATATACCCACCTTACAAAAATTTGGTTATCTCAGTTCAGTTTTTTTTTGAAAAAAGAATAACATATTCTGTCACTAATAAAAAATGATAATAATAATCAAATATTTTATTTAAGAGAAATATTAGGAGTTATGAGCAAGTCATGACAACAAATGTAGTACAAACTCAAAATTATACGATTCCAAGCACTTCCGGGCATGTTATCACAGTCAACAGAGTAGGGGATGGGGGTACATTGCACATATGAGACTTATATAAGACAAATGTAGTCCAACAATAACAATACAGCGCTACAGGACTTAATATTCACCCGCGGAATATGGAAGAGAACAGCAGAACGAATATGCTTCGAGAAAATAATGAACCTACGTGACCCTGATAAATTGACGTGGTCGTCACTTGTTAAGGTGTAGCACACACAAACTACTTAAGATAGGATTACTGTAGAAATTAACAACAATAAATACGGTGAAGAGTTTTAATTACTGAAACCCAAATAATTTAACAAATTACAGGGTAGGGCATTTTGATACAATTAATTGCGTTGTATGTGAAAGTAGTGTAAAATATTGCTCCAACAGCTCTTCGAAATACAGACTTCAGTGACGTTGACATAATCTCCGACAATCAACAACGCAAGATGAGTAATTTTTTTGTTATTTACGCAAAACTTGAGAATAGCAAGCACCTTGAACTAAGAAAAAATGACCCGATGCCGCGTAGGTGTGTAATTGTTACAGTCTGATATGTATCGCGTTACTGAATCTTATCTCGTGTGTATCAACATCACATAATCAGGTCGTTGTAAGTACAATTTAAAATTTCGAGAAAATATCAAGGAAACAGTTAACATCGAAGATATATATTTTACATCACTGACCGAAAATTCTTACAGAATAGTGTGATATAGCAAAAGGAAACCTGTACTTTGACAAGTGAAATCAAATACATAGGGAACTCCCCACTATACAGGAAGGTAGTTGATAATCCAGCTCGAGATTGTAATGGGAATGATTTTCAATAAGTTTATTTATTACAGTATGTCATGAAGTTCTTAAAGAGAGCATGGAATTTGATTGGTTGTGACACAATCGAATGAACAGCAGTGATATGTATCCCTCCATTTTAAATCGCCAACTTAACACATGATACTCTGCTTAGTCATTTGTCTATACCCACAGTATCATAATGGTCAGATACACTATTATGTGGCCACTGTTTCTGTGGCCACATCGAGAGATGTCCGTCAACATATTATCAACACTAAAACTCATGGGCTATTTGCTAAATTCATGCGGCCCACAATTTTAGAATAGCTAACTTCACTGATAATTAAACCTTGGAGCCCGAAATCATGTACCATAATAGCTGTTGCTTATTAAAGTGACCTAAATTTCACATTACCGTGGCATAATAAGCGCAAGAAAATCGTGTGCTTGTGGCCGAAAACAACGATGAAAAGTTACACAATAATGACTTTTGCCAAGTCTTTTTAAAGATTGAATGAAAAATTTCTCTTCTCTTATCATCAAAACAGCGAAATTTGCACAAATTCTGTGACATACTATATTTATGTTTAGATTGAGGTATCAGTATGACATTCGAAATGTTAACATAAAATGTGCAAAGTCAAAAATTTATAATTTTTTGAACTAGTGATTATCTATTATATATGTATATATTATATATCCGTCTAAATATGTCTGTGGCTAAAGAATAACCATCATCTTATATCTTATCACATTTTCTGATTTTTCAATGCACACAAACTATTGTTAGCAATCACGAATAATCCCGCTTAAAGAAACGGATGAACATGAAGGCGTTAAATTCGTCAGTGCATTGCAAACCTAAATATAATAGATTGATGACGGGCGAACGTAGTTCAAGAGATTTATGTCAAATTAAAATGGCCGAAATGCTATTTGTAATATTGAGCCCATCACATAGTCAATGCGAAATTTAAAAAACAAATTATAGTTTTCGTTACATGGATACGTGAAGAATGAATGCTGGAACAAAACCTTACTAATATCGCAGATGAAAAATATCGTATTGACAGAAAATTTGGTGGAATCAAGTCCTAAAATGACTATTCAACACCCGACTTAAAAATTGCAAAAATATGACCAATGGGCTGATGTCCTCTTTTGAAGTCAATCTTTAGCAAAACCACACGTCAAAATATATCTTGGAACAGCTTAGTTGAAAAGTGTCTCTTTGTGACAGTAAACCAAGAATGTCCCGAATAGTTGTCCAGTGAGATTTGATGTGTAATCAGCTCTTATATATCAAATACAGCTGGATGCTATAGTATTAGTTTCTCAAAGAAAAAAGAAAATGTGCGAATACGTCTTCATTGATTTTTAACTGTAAGCGAAATATTAACTGTATTATACTTATGGTTTCGTAAGGAAATTTAAACATTACAAATAAACTGAAATTTCAGAATTGGAAATATGTCCATCATCGCTTAGAGGATGAATCCTTGTACAACTAGCTGTAACTGGAGCCGGAGTTGAAATACGATATAAATACATAAGTAAATGAGAGTATTTAAGAAATTAACAAACAGAGAGAATCTAATTTTTAGTTATACTATTTTTAGAAAAAAATCCCACTTTTAATACAAAATGTATTCATGCAGACCTGTGGAATGTAATGTCTCTCTGTTTATATATGATGCCATGATATAACTTAGAACACCGGTGGTGTAACTTCACACTAACAGTTCCCTGTAAATATCACTATTGTAGTACATCTTCCAATTAGAAATATCACTATTATGTACTCGGGAAAGAATAAAGTAGTTCCTTCATTAGTCCAGGCAATACCCTCCTATCATCATTCAGAATACGGCTCGCATAATAAATGTAGGAAGATAACAGAATTCTAGAAAATTCTGGGAATCTCGTAGAGGGGAGGGGAGATCTCGTTTTAAGAAATCAGGCTCTCGAGCCATAATAATATGATAAATCGTAGAAGTTCATCCACGAATACAAGGACATTTTGTAATTAGGGCTACCGAGTGGTCAAGAATGGTTATGGTACACCGCCGTCTGTTCCCTCCTGAAAAAGTGCCATTCCTTTCTGATTATAGCTTTATATATACAAAATAACAGGGAGTATAATTTATGAGGAAATATCAGGATAATGAGGAAACGTTTCAAGCTGAGGTTATTTAATTTTGATGAAATGACAGGCCATATACACACCCACACAGTGTAGAGATTTCTATACAAACCATTTCTCATTATTACTAATTATTGAAGGTTAGAATATAGGTCGGTTGGATGTAAATAAATAATATTGATCTGTACTTGAAGGAAACTTACAAATACACATATCCTAATCGTCTAAACGATATGTCAAGATATACTGTGCCTTTCATATTAGATATAATTAAAGACACTATCGAACATCTTACAAATGAATGTCACTCAATTTTTGTATGAAGAACTTGATTTTAATACCCCACTGATAGTGATTCCTATCTCAGACCGTAGTATCATTAGGCCTAGTGGTAGTTCTTTAGTTTATACATTGTCTGATTGTACTACATGCCTTTTAGGTTGTGGAAATATTAAACGGTATCATTGGTATAATCTCGTCATTATTGACCAAGGATGTGTAATGCGTCGCCAAAAAAACTATATGTTAATATACAATCATTAACTTATCAGAAATTGATTTTTAACGTAGTAATTGACGCATACATTGTGTGTGATATATTGTCAATTAGACTACGGTGTGTTCTTTTGTGAGAAATTAATTGCCCCTCTCCCTGTGCCTGCTGTTTATATGCTTTACGAGGCATCTATCTGTCGTGATGCCACAGTAAATGTACACACTGATAGCTTTGTCTCTGTAGTCAACTCACTAGACTCACGCAGAATGAGCAAATATCATTTACCATCCCACATATAGTGGATATAGTTCGAACGGCGAGTATCTACACTAATCCAGAAGATTTGTAAAGTTTCAAAACCCACTTATATCAACAGTTAATTTCCGAATACATTACGTAGAGATATTAAAAAGATTTATTACATGTAAATACTGAATATGTGCTCAAGGATACGATATACTAAAGCAATAATTATTGCCTGTAAAATGTACGTGGAGATGAGCTCTAGGTTGTTATAAGTTTCCCATGGGTGAAATATATATTATATATATATATATATATATATATATACTACTGATCTCTACTCAAATGCATTCTCATATTTCTGGACGAGCTGACATCACAACCAAACCGCTGCAATTATGATGAAATCATGTTGCTTTCATGGGGAATGGGATGTGGAGTAAGAATAAGGAGACTTGACTTACGGGTAGGGAGAGGCAGTGGGGGGGTGGGCATGATACAACGAATTTGTCACCATTACTAAGATACGCGCAACAAATAAACTGGCAGACTCGGGTGTAGGCACGAGCTTTGGCAATGATAAAATGAGGTCTCCAGCGTCGGTGGTGAAGGCAATGGTAGTGTCTCTAGCTGCCGCACGTCTCGTGATGAGCATTACCCTACACATCTCAGCACTTATCACAATACACAGCACTTGTGTCTAGTTCAAGTCTCGGTCCTCTAAGTATCGGTACTCGAACGTGAACCCATCCTTCTTCCTTTGGCCCCATTTCTCGTAGTCGAAGTAGATGTACGTCCCCTGAAATGGGCCGGCGCGGTATCGCATACAAAAAGCGTAAACGTAAATGGATGACAATCATACAATCATACCGCAGATCGGACACTACGCTAAATTGAGGAGAGGCGATGAGGATGGCAATGATGCACGGCAAAATAACGAGATAGCAAATAGTTACATCCCATTAGAGACACTGCCATGAGTATGTAAAAAAACACAGCAAGGGCTGCCAAAACACAGCAAGGGCTGCCAAAACACAGCAAGGGCTGCCAAAACAGAGCAAGGGCTGCCAAAACACAGCAAGGGTCACTCACTAAAAAAGTCGCATAGTGGTGGGAGGGGATTGAACCTGAACCCCCTAGAAAGTGAGTCCAACAATTTAGCCATTAAACCACCTGCCCTAACAAGAGTGAATAATGTACCATGCACGCAACTAAATTTATATTTCGCGGTAACTTTTTTTTACCAAAATATTAACTATTAATAAACCTATCTTTACCCACACAGATAAAATAATAATCACACAAATATACTGAATATATATACTCAATGGACACAATGTAAGGCGCCAGGTACATCATGAACTGCTGTGTGTAACACACCTGCTCGTAATCTTCTGTAATTGTTTTTGGCTCTTCGTGCCTCTGGAACCACATCATGTACTTCGTATGGAACCTCCACGACTGCCTTTTCAATGCTTTCGCTGCTAAATACTGCGCTTTGGTTCCCTGAAATGTACGCAAATGGAACATTGGTCGTACAGTGAATGTAGAAGACCGTTTTTTGTATTAATCGCATATATTGTAACAAATGCTAGATTGCATGATTCGCATTACCGAATCAGGCTAGTTTAAATGTTTCACATCACAGAATCAGGCTAGTTTGTATGATTCACATGACAAAATAATGCTGGTGTGAATGATTCATATTACAGAATCAGACTAGTTAATATAATTCACATTACAGAATCAGGCTAGTTTGTATGATTTACATTACAGAACCACGCTCTTTCGTTTGCGTGACATCACAGAATCAGGCTAGTTTGTATGATTCACATTACAGAATCAGACTAGTTTGTATGATGCATATCACAGAATCATGTTAGCTTGTATGATTCACATTACAGAATCAGGCCAGCTTGTATGATTTACATGTCCGAATCAGATACAACTCTATAAAAGAATTAGTTAGCTAGCTAAATGAAACCATATGAACAAGGTGGATTGGTTGGAATCCAGGATATCAATTGTGCCTTTGGGCAGTGTACTTTCTCTTGTGTATGACAATGCCATTTGAAACTTTAGGTCCCACCAATACTACGTCACTATAGCAGCCCCGTGACATGACCACGAACGGATGCCACAATCACCATCTAGTCACTCGCTCGCCACTGAAAATTTACCTTACATGTTTTTTTTTGTGTAAAATGATAATATTCAGCTACAATATATAATTTTTACTCATACCTATATATGTTGATCTATAAATTTCCACCAACATACCTCCATGTAATAAAAAATGAAAAACAACGTTTCCGTAGATAATCTTTGAAAGAAATCCACAGTGTCGGTGAGAGGGGGCGGAGACTGCGGGTAGTACGGTGGATTGGTGCAGGGGTTGCGTGGAAGGTAGTGCCTGTAGAAACAGTAGCATTCATATATACACGTTGTCTGCATTACCCAACATATAAAATAGGAGTACAGTGACTTTCTTTTACAATCATAGAATCGGTCAGAAGAAAGGTTCTGAAATCAACAGATATGAGACCCACCATATCAAAATGAGTCTAAAGTCGGGATTCCCAAAGTGGGTAAATAGCGTTAGAAAGTCGAAAAATATAAATTTATCCATTTTGGGTATTTAGTATTCTCGGATACTATGGATATTATTCTATCTATAAAAATAATAATATGTAATATTATTAACGGAAAAATTGTATTTTGAATCATTGAAACTCATGTATAGTATTCTTTCTTATGTAAATTTTGTTACAAACAAAAGAAATACGGTCGACTTAATGGTGGATATTTTCTGTG
>WURV02221271.1:0-25190 GCA_011762755.2 Epimenia babai
GTTAATGTATCATTTCAGGAATGACAACGCTATATCAGCAGCATACTCAATTGAATTGGAAAGGTGTGGCAGATGGTAAAGGAATGAAATTCCATTGCAACAACTAATCTTAAACTTCAACAATCTCCGCACTCAGCATTTCATACCATCCAAAATATGGAAGTACAGTAAGTATCTGCCTCGCTTCCCTCTAGCTAACTTAGCATATGACCAGTGTATGTGTAGGGAAGCGATCTATACACCCTCATAAACCCTGGGCAATATTGATCAATATTATGATTTTATCGCAGCCGTATTATAAAGCGAGCTTTTATAAGACTTCGTTCTCATTAAGTCTCTGATTTTGTGGCATGAGCTAAGCACTCATACAAAAGATAATACTTCATAGTTCATAAGTTATTCAAAATATATAAACACGTGCCAATATCATGTGATAATCAGCCACAATTATGTCCATAATAAACTTAAAGTCATCAGAAGTCATGCAAAAGTTCTGTGTTTTAACTTCCCTAATGAGTCATTGAAATTGCATTATGAGTTTCTCTTGACCCAGGAAGATATAGGAGCCCTGATCAATACTGGAGGAGGATAGGTTAGGTGATGTGAAATAAAGATCATCTGCCACCCAAAGAAAAACAGTGCAGTAGATAATGAGGAATTCTAAAGAGAATGAGTGAAATGGATAGCCGGGGATGATGACTTGCGACAAACTGAGTGGAAGAAATTAAGATCATAGAGCAGATGAGGAATTCTGGAGAGAATGGTCAAGGACAAAATGGCTGAGATAAAGAGTGTGAAACAAACGTAGGAGGTAAGCTAGAGAGGATGATCCTGGGACAAACGGTGTGGAAGAGATAAGAACCATGAAGACAATGTTGGGAAAGCTGGAGAGACTGGATGAGAATATAAATAAAAACTGTGAAGGAGATATTCTGGGAAGAATGGTCAAGGACAGACAGAGTGGAGAAAATTAGTACCTTCTTTGAAATTAATATACTATCAATATCTAGCTGAAAAATCAGTAATATACCTTTAGTATCTAGTTGTAAGATCAACAAGATGCAAAAGGAGACTGCCATGGCTAAGATAGAGGCTATGCCACGAGGGTCATATGGAAATGACACTTAATATTTATCTACCAACTATCGATATGGCTTGCAAATAGAGCCACAGTCTCGATCAATATCCTCAATTATGGACCCAACAAAACCAATGCAAATTCATTCGGCTAACTGGTCGTGCTATACGCTTAACGAGCCATACCAAACTAATGTGGCCACCACGATTTAGTCGACCCATGAATAGAACAGCACTTGGTCTATCGCCAACGGTGAAATTTAGCATATCAATAATCGTTAAGTCGTCTGCTTATCAACGTGCCTTGACAGCGATTTATCATGACTATGACACTATGCGAGTATGTCGGGTGAAGAAACAGGAAAATGTCCAGTTAATTGCTCTCGATGAATACAAATATATAATACCATATTACTACTGGCAGGACTCGTGACGAAAGATGACACAAATTTATCAATTAAATGGTATACAGAAGTTCATCAGACATCCGAAAACTTCAATATTAAGGGCCACAATGAGAAGATAACAAAAAAATGGGGACATATACACAGAGTTCTCAGAAATTTGCAAGATTTTTCCACAAAATAACTAATCAATTATAAGATTATAATCAATTGATGAGCCGATTATTAACGTAACGAAGCTAGTCAGTAGAGTAGAGAACTGCATGCGACGTACTTTTTTGAATAAATTGTGGACATGACATCTGGAAGACAATTCATGATCTCCTAATAAGATCAAATACAAGATTCACACTGGAATATAGGCCTCAAATATTCCACCATATTGATTTACCGTATACATCTAAAAAACCGTATTCGGTTACAAGAAGACATTGCGGATTTGTTCAGATGAAAACGATCAATTCATATGAAGCAAGATTCAAATCCCTTCAATTCGTTCGATGGATTATAATCAGTTGAATGTCTGACAAATTAAGAAAAATAATTTCCTTACATCACCATTTATTTCATCAAATGGGATATCTCAGTTAGAATGGTATAGGTCTGTCGTTAGAGTCCCAACCTATGACTTGAGGATGGAGTTCGAATCCTAGGGAATATCAATTGTGGTGTTTTTCCATGTATCCTCGATATTTATTCGTGGCAACACAAATTAAAATCTACTGGAAAAGTATGTTTGTGAGGGGCCTGCTAGCGCCTGTTAAAGCTAGCTTCTGTACTGATTTGTTGCAAACTGTCATTTAGCAAGCTTCGCAACGACTAAGTATAGTATATTAAGGTCACAGTTTAGCTCTGTGCTTTTAATTCATGTCTTCCTTTTAAAATGATGATAATACACTGCCATTAAAGTCGACTTTGCATTAAATCACCAATTCTTCTCTCTAGCTCCTCTCTATTCACCAAAGCAAGGTGGCCCTCTCTGAATATAAATCACAACCATAAGGCGCCCATGAGTTCCCTAATTGTGTTTACTGGGTCATTGCCTAGAGCCAAGACGTACGACTGCATAATCTTATAGCGAATAATACCAACCAACGCGTCAGTGCATATGTCATATAACAATCAATGAGAAAATGAGGTGAACCCTAAAGTAAACACTTATGATTCAACTCACTGTCATGTCATTTATTCGTCATTCCAGTTTATTGATAGGATGTTGAACTTATAGTTACAGTCCATGTGGGTCGTCAACTACTCAAAGTCATGAAACAAGGTTTCTAAAATTCCTGCTGGCAATAATATCTTAATATAAAATATTTTGGTGTACTACCACCGAAGTATGTTCCAAAACCCAAGGTAGGCTCGAACCATGCAGAGCTATGGTATATAGAATCACAAAAATATACCTTTCATCAGGTTTTAGCTTGACTAAAATAAACTTGATCTTAAATGGTCAAAACCGCAATATTTCATAAGAGGTCATAGTTAAAATCTCAGAAGAAAAGGTCGTAGTTCAAATCTCATAAGAAAAGGTCGTAGTTCAAATCTCGAATGAGAGAGAAATCCATAGAACTGTGCCATTCTGTCATATCCATTCGTAATTTTCTAAATGACATGAACAATATTGTCATGCGTGGACTATTAGGTAAAGACGCATTGAAATGGGTGATTGTAACATTTCATGAGTGAATAATGACTGGGTAAACCAATTATTGTAAGTGTATGAACTGACATTAATAACACCGATAAAGCAGCACAGAAAACTGCTTATTGCTGAATGGATCAAACTGGCGATGCTCTCTGGTTCAATGGTTTACAGATCGAGTGAACTAGAATCGACAGGCTTTTTTTGCAATGGCAACAAAAAGGAAAATATGTACCTAATGACACAGCAATTTTATAATATATTATTAGAAACGTGATACAACACATTTGTAGAGTTATATAGAGAGACAACAAAAACGGATAAAATAACACGATTGAAAAAAATAATATAATCTACCATTTCAATCAATTAGTTGGATATAGAGATAATAAAAACGGACAAAAAAACACGATTGAAATACACATTTCACTCACTAAGTATTATTTCAGTGGACAAAAATGCTAGTTAGTTGGAAATAGGCTGATTACTGAGGCGATCGTAGTGCCGGCCATTCTTGGCTTTTACAAAACTAGCCTATGTAGATACCGCAACAAAACGTTCAGCCTCAGTTGCAGGAGGTGATGAAAAACAATGTAGTGAAGAATCACTTGGTTCGGGCAGACAGTTGACCTTCGTCCACTGGTTCCGGATGCCTACAGACAGCCTACATATGTCGCACACGTCGCTAAGTCTGTGATAGTTGATGATTATGTAGAATGATATAACGAGATAGAGAGGAGCAAAGTGCTATAGAGACTATCCAGGTGCGCATCTGAAACACAGCCACGTCAGAGGGAAGCCCTTCACATAACCACATTCCAAGGGCTCCCAGAACCCTATGGGTAGGTGACGTCTATACGTAGCACTTCTTACCAAAAAAGTGCCTCAGGCAGTATTCTTGGTACGGCGGGAATCGATTACTTAAATGCTAAGTTCTAAGACCTAAAAATATGGTCATAGCTGAAAAAATTGGATACCACTACATTTAAGCTCACTTTAATAGAGTATTACCAGTGGCTTGTATTCGCCAATACATAAATATTTATGTAAAAGCTAAAGTACAACACCGAAAGACTTTCACTATACTATCAGCCATTAAACGCGCTATAATGTAGTTTACAATGAATGGTCATAGCAGCTATTAAGCGCAGAAACAATACCGTTGACACTTAGCTTCGATACAATGCCTTCGACACCCATGAAAGATGATAATAGCGTCTATCCATTTTAGGGATGGGTTTACTCACGCAATATGGAATAAAAGACTTGCTGAAGGAAGGTCATAACAGGAAAGCCAATTATTAGGCAGTATCAAACTTGCAAGCTTTTGGTTACAAGACCAATATTCCCACAACTCGATTATCTACTTTCAAATCAGCTTATGTGGTATACTCCAATAATTTAGATTAATTGAACTCGTCACATGGTCTTATCAGTGGTGAATATAGTGAAACTATCTACATCACGAGATCCCTGGTCCCACAGCGGTCTCAGATTCTCAAGCACTCGAGCAAGAGAGTGTCCGCTTTTCCCAGCAACCTTTTGCCGAGTGAATATTACGCGTATTCTGTGGGGATCGTCAAGAGAGAGAAGTAACTGGACACCAATTACTGTAACATCCAATTAACTCTGAGTCTCGTGTCATGAGACTCTTTCGGACCTCGCTGATTGCCAACGGATAACAAAGTTGATAGTTACATCGATAGGCATTGTGAAACATCGGTCACAGAACAACGCAGCACAGCTGATAGAATTCCGATAGTTCTGAGAATATTCAGTCAAGTGGTCCCACATAATTCTTAGACAATACCAGTGATAATAAAAACGCGCCCTACATATCGATGCCGAACCTGGCATTGGTAGCAATATTGAAAAAGCTTTTAGCGTGATGTTAAGAGTATAGAATTACCCCGAAACAGGATTCTATTGTTTGCTCGAGTCGATGACCAGCTACATATTCTATGGGATGATGGAATATAGCCGGAGAAGCTATACATCTCTCGCAACATTCAATTACCTTCAGTGATCTATACTCTGCCTATTGTATTATGCACTCTTACCCACATGACCAGTGGCCATAAGCATCTAGGTGATTAATTGCTTTTTCCTGCGAGCCATTGTACAATCTAATGTGTTTCATCTCCCATTACCTAGTGTGCTTCGCGAAATGTAACCTGACCGTTTTATTGATAAATTCACCCCATTCATAAATTATGTGTGAGTACAGCCCTGTGGTTGTGAGGAATAATTTTTTAGCATCAATGAATACAATATCTCACAAGTTTTATCCAGTCATTACATGGATATAATAAAAGTCAGAAAACTATTATTAGTAATCGAGGAGCTGGAAGACTACTCAGGGCAAGAACTGTCTTGCTCATCCTCAAGTGAAATGATTAAGGGTTACACCTTTTATATAGACTAACTACTATATCCATATGAACATCTGATCCACAGCTACGTCAAAGCTATGAAACGAAGCCCTTACGTAACCATGCCGAAAAGGTTAACTAGAGAAAAAAAGTAAATCGGATAATCGAAGATAAGACGAGGAGTGACGATGACGTAATAGATGAATTGATTCACACCGTATCATTGATAGATGATTTCTAATCGTTTTTAATTAATTTGGGATTTCGACTGACAATACTTCTAGACTGGGTTATTACCGCCGTGCCATTGTTGTTTCTCAGTGGGATGATGCAGTAAGTTATTCAATTTTGACTGGTAAAAGCAATCCAATCGTCTACCAAACAGCGAACAGCGGTGAGAGCCACGTTCGCGAATGGATATTGTGTCATTTGTTGATAACAATTACGCGAAGTCAGCCAGCGTCGTACAATTCGCGGAAATATAATATACGGCGGGGCGATAGATAATTCCTTTTTGATTACCTCGAGTGATATCAGATATCGCTCGTATAATGATGGTTATACTATCATCTCGTGGCGAGATTCCTAGAAAAAATTGAAGTTCTGATGCACCCAAAACAGATACGATAAAAACGGGCAAGTACGTATCTTGACACTGGGATGTATTATGGGAGCAGTGGCACGCTGCGGACATTTAAATAGCCTAAGTGATAGTGGGATGCTATAGCTTAAGGATCCAAGCATGATTTTCGACAGAAAATTGGACATTTAAAGGTAAAGGTAAAGAAAAGGTAAAGGCGAGGTTTTGGTGCTACTTTATAATTAAATGTCAGTCGCACGTACAACATTGCCCTGTTACATCCCGATGATATTTTTTATAATAAACCTTTCCACGACAAATCTTTCTCAATATTCAAGCACAAAAATCTTGCTCATTTACTATTGTGGAAGACGCGGAAAAAAATCCCTGGTTTATGCTGGTTTGAACTTGCAACCTCTCGCATGAAAGGCAGCGCGTCTAACCTCTACACCACTGGCGCCGACAAAGTTTTACATTTTAAACTGCTTTAGGTTCATGTA
Organism: Epimenia babai; assembly: GCA_011762755.2. Lineage (NCBI taxonomy): Eukaryota > Metazoa > Mollusca > Solenogastres > Cavibelonia > Epimeniidae > Epimenia > Epimenia babai. The sequence continues at coordinate 6,579 of WURV02221271.1, forward strand.
ACATGAGCAATGATGAGTATATAAGTACGTTTTTAGTAGATTTAGTAGTTTTTGATATTTTTATGTATACATGTGTATTTATATTTCTGGATTCTAAAGTACATAGTGTATCATAGTCTACGGACTGTATTAATTATTGTAAAGTGTCTTCTGTCGTACTTCAGTATTACCAAGGGGCACTATAAAATATATGTATTATTATTAATTATTATTATAAGTATCAACAGCAGCAGTAGTAGTAGTTAGTAGTAGTAGTAGTAGTACACATTTTTATGTGATTTTTCTGGCTTGGCAGAGATCTGCACAAGTTCCATATTTGTAGAATGACAAACGAAAAGATACAACCACTGAGTGTGCTGCGGGATGTTTTATCGACCATTTACACTGCGATATTTCTTGCGCTAATTTCTGCCTGCAATTTATTGCGCTAAGCGCTGATACCATGATACATTGGTTTATCGATAATGATAATGCCGGTTGCCACGTGATCGTCACGTGATCGAATAAACATAGCCGATACAACTTCGGATTCGAGCGAATCTGATAGTGACATCGAATGAACCGCTGCTGTCATTAAAACCATTATAACTAATAATAGCTAAAAAAGTATTCTCAAGCGCTTTTGCCTATCAACTATCAAATAGTATTTGACATGTTGACATGGCTCACTTCAAATTTCTGTATGTAAATGATTTAACACATTCAAATTACATTTATAATTACTAAATAATTTAATTTGGAATTTTTAATGGTTAAATCGTCATGACAACTACATTAGACTATCATATGATCCTACTGCCACATACAATCTTTAATTGATAACTTACCGTCCCAGCCAGCACCTACTGCTGTCACCATAGCCTGCCATGCTACAGATGTCATCGTGGTCTTATGACCGTTTGGGTTGGGACGTCACATCCCATAAAATAGCCTGTTCTCTGTGGGCATTAATTAATTTTTCGGTTTCGAATTAAACCGGCTTACGAGCCGCAATTTTGTGGTAGTGTTTTTAGTGTATGGACAAATGTGATAACCTGACAGTCACGTGTTGAATACTCGTACACCACTGGCTAAGCGAGTGCAAGAAATTGCGCTGAATAGAGCACCGGTATAATGCAATATTTATTGCAACTTTTGACGATTTCTCGCAAATACCGACTAGCGCAAGAAATTGCAGCAAGAAATATCGCGGTTTAAATGCCCTATTACAAAAAAGACAGAGCACGGTGCACTAAAATGAATAGTTTATAACGTGATATATCATTATAACCAGAGTCCTGTAATTAATGACCCTGTATATCCCTGCTATTAATACAGCTACATTATTCATTATTATTTATTAAACGGGAAGCAGTCAGTCGAGTGGTAGGAACACCGGACTCGTAACCAAAAACTATTAAAAAACTAGGTAAGCTATTTATTTATAGCAATTATTGTAATTATGGTAATTATAGCAGAAATAAGTAGAATATTAGGCAGTGACCACCTTGAATAGCAACCATGGACAGTAACTAACCCAAACTATCACCGTGAGTCTGATTTAAGGTTGATTTTTATATTAGAATAAAAGAGATATTGCTTTAAAATGCAGTAATATTTAAAGATAAGTAGATATAAGGTTTATTTAGGGTCTAAGTTAAAGCAGTTCATAAACACTTGATAGAGCCACTCACCGACATAATGTGCTGCCGCAGTCTCATTGGTCCAAAATGTGTTATGACCTCTTTTGACTTCTGAAATGTAAACCAAGCTTTCATGAATGATAATATGATTACATTATCACTTAACAAGATTAATATCAACCCTCCCCCCATTCCCCACCTATCTTGAGAATAAGCCTATTCGTAAAATCGCTTATCTTGCATAAATTGGTCACAAAACTGTGATATTGGTATTTGGGTTATGAGATGAGGGTCGCATGAATTTACCAGATCTTACATTGCGACCTCGTGATCTTACCACATTTAATATTTGTCACTTTGGTTAAGTTGAAGAGATTGTATTGAACAAAAGACACATGATATTCCTTGGTTTTGTGACAATCACGAGATTAGGAAAATGTCCCGTAGTTTTACACCCGTTTTGAAGCTCGCGGCACAAAAGGGGGAAGAATGCGATGGAGTAGGGGCACAACCCTCTCGCTAGGAGGGTACAGACTCTATACTTTTTTACTTCAAAAGCTCCCAGCTGCTACCTGCAGCGTATTTATGGCAGAATAATTACAAGCAATGTATACCACAAAAATTGTTATTTCAAGAAACTAAAAAATAATCACTAAATTTTTTCCAGGTATTTAAGATTAGGCCTATGCGGCATAAACTTTGAAACGGCACTTGTTGGCTTTTCGACGTTAGATACTTTGGGCCAACTACCACTACCCTGATTACTATTATCTTGTGCATTTAGGTATTTATAACCAGTGGTCCTATCAGGGTATAGGTTTTTTCCTGTGCATTTCTATCCAGCTATTTATATAAACACATTGGCTATCCTAATTACCATCACATACTTGACGTTTTAAAAAATTATGAATTTAAATTTATTTCATTATAATAAAATTTTGTCCAAAAATCGCAAAAGAATTTATAACCACAACCATAATTCGGAATGAATGACGCTTGTCATGTCATACCCACCCACACTGCCTACTGGCTATATAATTATGTCTGATGACCTCATAATAATGACCTGATTTTAAGCGGGCTAAAAGTAAGTTAGTGTAAAAATAGAAATTTCGCCTTTTCCATGTTAGGCAATTTCTGTCTACAACAGATTAACAAATTTTGCAGGAAAATAGTCGATCAACTAAATAGACATTTGTTCATGAAATCAAACTGCCAGCAGTCCATATATGACTTTTGTTTTATTATGAATTAGATGAAACGTTAGCGTCTGCTTGCAATGAGTGTCACACTATTGATATTAAAAAGAAAACATAGTTAAATGATCTTGGACCATTTCGATAATTCTGTGCAAAAGAATTCTAGCTGGAGAAAAATTCCATTTACACATCTTCCAATACACTCTTTTCTGCCTATTCCAATTGAGACAATAGAAAGGGATGTAATTCATACGGATAACAAGGTGGTTCAAAAAAGAAATATGGGAATTATAAATGAGGGCATATATCGGTAAACCACATATGGAAACGAAAGTGACATTGGAATCTACAATGAGAGTATTTAAAACACAGCAAGCATGTCACAGCCGATCCATTCATCCGTACAAATTTTCAACTTTACTGCCACATTATCAGAGGTCCTTGTGACCTGAAATCGTAATGTTGAGTTGTGGTTGAACCTTCGCTGGTGTAAATAGCTAGACTTTATACTGTAGTTTGTGAAAATCGGGAAATTAAAAAAAACATCACGAAAGTTCGAACTTTTACAGTATTTGAGCTTCAATGATACGGTAGCCTTATTCATATCTGGTGAAAAGTGTTGTCAGTGAAATGATTCTGAAATTGATAGGCACATGGCACTATATATATTCTATGTCAAAATTATAGGAGGGTAAGTTGAATAAACGTCCATGTGATCTTAAGTTTATGACCACATGCAGAAATATGGATTTGGATTACACGTGGAAATATTTCAATTTTTAATCCATACTAAAAAAGCGTATTTTGGATAACTTACACAGGCTTCGTTATCCAACATGACTTTTCTGAGCAAAGCTGAATGAAAGAAAAGTCTTTCTTATATATGTAAAATTATTATTCAGAATGCTTTGGAACCTACCACAAATTTGTCTCCTATATAATGGCGAACTAATCGAAATACTGTGGAGTAACTGGAATTATTGATGCAATAAAAAGTAGCATAAATCTCTTCAACGATGAAAGAAACTTTACTATAAGTATCAAAGAAGTGATCTCAAGAATCATTACTGCAGCCATAAATATATAACAATGCCGCTATATTTAGAGGTAAAAAGTGAATTTGAATGGCGTTATAACTACTATAACTACACCAGTATCATAAATTCTTTATATACAGAGCAGTGAGTTCATAACAATCCGTTATAAAGAGCGCGTATCGTATCATATGAGTACTAAGACATGCCTAAATATTTACGACATTATACTATCTAGAACAGCAATATGACAACAGACGTCGCCTCGATAGCCACTGGTGCATTGGCCAGTATACCTGCGATAAATAGATAAATACGGGGAGGGGAAGGGGGGGTTGACAAAGCCCTATCATGTCACTCTAGCTAGCTGTACAGTCGCGGGGGGGAAGTAACTACTCAGAAGAGTTGTGTACAGCTCGCTGGATATCGCGGGCTATCAGAGGCGAGGCGAGTGAGCGTGTTTCGCTCGCGCACATTTCACCGCCTTCACCGCCTCCGGTTATTACAGTTATTACGTGCGATCATCGAGCATGCGAATTTGCTCGTCGCTAATCCCGTTTATTAACTGCCCGTACTGTGTATAACGACGTAATTACTTACTCTTAACATCGCGATAATATTAATGATTTACTGCAGGAAAACTGCGAATGTAACAGCGCGATAAATAAAGACCGCTGTTGAAAGAGCCACTCGTTTGATGGTCATACGGGTTTATCTAGAGAATAAAATAATATATAAGATGGCCATAAGGAACCTGTGACTTGCGAACCGAATGTGGCTCATTTTTCATCAAAGTGTATAATCTTCGTGAATCTTCATTAATATAATGATTAAATCTTCATTAATACAATGATTGTAAATCTTCCTTAATACAAATCTTCATTAATACAATGCTTGTAAATATGGAGATAAAGATTTTCAAATAAAAAGTCGATAGAAATTACTGCCCTTTGCTCCCATAACGAGATGCGAAAATACGAACATCATCATACGTTACTTCCCTTAGGTGCAATGACAATACCATAAACAAATCTAGAAGAGACGAACCCAAAAACAATATTCGCCAAATGGCAGAACTCTGTGATAAACGGTTCTTGAGAAAAAATATGAACATCGGTAGAAGTTACCTCCCCTAGCTGCGATGACGATACCATGAACAAATCTAAAAGAAACCATCCCAAGGACAATATCTGCCACATTGCAGACCTCTGCAATAAGTGGTCCTTGAGATTTTTTTAGAAAATGTTAATATCGGATGGACGGACGGATGGATGGGCAGACGGACAACGGACAACCTCCAATCATAAAAAGTCATTATGGTATGTAACTTTCTAGAAGCTAGGTCACAGTGGCTAAAGAAAAACAGTCGAGGTAGCATAGTATTTATTTGTAGTGTTTTTGAGCCTTAAACCCCCCATTAGCTTATTGAGCTATGGGTAGCCTTTGCAATGTGCTTATATTATAATCGTTTCTTTATTATGATGTGGCTTTGGTTATTATGTTGATGCGACTGGCGCTATTCCTGCTATTCCGCAACCCTAGTATCGTATTGCATATAACCTTACTCCCTATCACCAATTTTACAGAGTGTGCAACATGTGTAAACAGTCTGCTAGGATTGACAACCGGTGACGTGAATGGCCAAATGTCCACCCACGCTCGATGATTTGCACTGCTATGATCTCCCCACCGTGATAAAATATATAAAAAAGTATGGCATACTGAGGACTTTACAGATGAAACAGATGCATCATCCACTTTACGCGTATAAAAGTAAACAGGAATTCTCCCGTACATAACTCACAATTGGAACGCACAAAGGCAGGCGTGCCGGCAATTTGCAGCTAAGCTCTGTTGGACGCTGTAGTGCGCGCGAAACCAGAGTAATGCAATTACCGAAAAACATCGAAATGTAGTCGCCATGGCGGATGCATTAGCTCTACTCTACCATATTACTTTGCTTGTACACTGATAATATTGATCAAGTTAATAGCTGTTTTTCTGATGGCGTGCGGGGTAAATGGTCATGATAGAATGCCGGTTTGACCATGAAATGCTATACACATTACATTTATCCTAAATCATTTAGATAGTGTGTATAATACACTGAGAAGTCATGTACAGGACATGTGAACAATTTTATTAATGCAGTGATTCATAAAAAAACATAATATTTTCCTTTTTTTTAAATTTAATTTCGTCAGTTTCAAGTTTAGAAATAGTTTCAGTTTCAGTTTCGTTTTCACACAAGTCAAAGTACAAATTATTTTTCAAGAATAAAAGAAAGTTTTTAATGAGTGGACTGTTCTTATGTCTATAGCAGCACTTTATCCATGACCGAACAAAACTGAGAAATTTGTTGATCTCACACGAGAGGCTATGGATATTAACGTAGCAAACGCCACTGACTAATTCCATATTCGAAATTTCTCATTTTTATTCATACTTTATGAAATCTTAAAATTGAGAAGAAAAAAGGATATTGTATAAAAATGTAAATATTTCAATTACTGCATGTATGTTTTAAGTTAATGTAGCGTATAGTACACTACATGATGGGGCCATATAAACAAAATAGGATTATATCGAGAATTTTAAACATTCTATTGAGGAGCTACTAACGAGATGAAACAAAAGAAAATCAGGTAGACAAATAATCCAGGAATAGAGTACTCTTACAGCTACAAGAGATATCTACAGGTCACCAGTCGGGACTTTCACGATTGCCAGGTTATTTTATCAATCTTGAAATATCTTAATGCTTGATTATATATTTAATTATTTTCTTATTTCAAATGGTACACAAGTGATGACAATGAGAAAATAGTTTTTGTTTTGTAAAATCAAATTCCATGACCATAAAAAGTTAATGTGATGGTAATAGGGGCAGCCAATGTGGTTCGATGAAGAGCTGGAGAGAAATGCACAGAAAAAACGTATACCTCTGATGGGACATAAAAAAGTTAACAAGATACAGAATACAATTTCGAAAGCTGGCATTCTAGTATCCTAATAATGAAAAAAAATGTAAGGAAAAAAATGTTTCTGTGACTGCCACCCTTGTCTAATGAACCACCCACGCCTGTGATATCAATGTTAGTGGGGAGGCCTGCTAAATATATAGTGTAAATAGAGTTTTTATATAAAATTATTATTTTATACAATAGTTACCATAAATTTTTGTATCAGTGAGCCAATGTAGTGTAAGTAGAATTTCCCTGACATGATTCAGTAATAAATACACACCCCACGTCACCCATTAACTTAGCTCCATCATGACAGCATAACCCCAATTTCATGGGTGAACTGATAAGCATCTTTGATCAATATCAGCTGAAAAAAGTGGGGAAGTAGATCTTTTTCCATGTATGATTTAAAACGAGTTGACCCATAATTATGAAGTCAGAAAACTTCTTATTAATAAAAGATATAATAAGGCATTTAAGTCCAAATGACTCTGTTGAAAATCAGGTTACAACAAATTATAATAGTCAAGTGGATCTACATATAATAATTACTAACCATGAAAAAGCTAGCTTAAAACTGCTTCAATTTAATAATAATAATTACATAATTATATGTAATTTAGGTACTGCTCAATACGATGAAAGGACCATCAATGAAAGGTCTCGTAGTGGTGGATAGGACAATAAAATTAGCTATGCTTGAAACAACCAAAACTGGCCAAGTAATCCAAGTAATAGCAGCAGGCTAACACCAGGACCAATTGACATAAGGTTATAAATTTTGGTTTGAAGCAACACAATATATTTAGTATGGGAAGCCGTATTAGTCTTAACAAGAACGGAAAAATGTGAAGGTAACACCTTTTGAGACATTTCATAAGCCTGACGAAGCTCATTACATATATGCGAAAGCTCATTTTTGAATAAAATTCATTAGTCTCAAATAGTATTACCCGTTACCCTCACATTTTTTCGTAACAGAAAATATGTAGCTCTTATCTCTATAAGCAGATTATTCAACCGATGGAACCCGCATAAAAAAAGCGGTTATAAGTGGGTAAAGGTGGCATCTATCATTTATTACTAATGACTGAGATGCTGATCAGAGGAAACCGGATGGTACATGACTAGAAATCCACTCATCAATGTGGGTCGAGCCAACTTGGAACAGTGCTGTAAAAATGAATGTTAAAACATAATGTGGCGAGATTCCCAGCCATTGTAGGTCGATTTAGCACTTAGTTATGCAAGAAATTCGATGAATTACGCGACAAGCACTATTCCGCACAATTAGTAGTCTGTGGATCGAACAGGCCTGGGGCCCCAACAAGCGATGAGTTACAGAAGTGGAAGAATGTCAGAGAACAGATGTTAGTCTCGGTGGCAGTACATCTACTACAGTATATATACAGTAAGATGTGACGAATATAGCGCGGTTTTACGCAACGAGATCGTCAAGCAGAGCTGACATAATCCAAGAGAGACAGATTTATATAAGATATTATACCATGAATCTTCACTGTATGTGATTGGATATTCTGTAGCAATTTTTAGTGAAACGGGAAACCTGCGGCCGATTGCTCACAATTTATTCTTGTCGCTACTAATTTAGTGATGATTGACTTGAATCTGATATTTTGCAAGTCAGGGAGAAAATGCGACGGATTGACATCGAGAAGTGGAAAAGTGAGACTTTCTATTTGTTTCAAAAATAGAATCACCGTACATATGAATAATTCTTACATGTGGATCTTGATAAGGTAATTTTAATAAACGCAAACTAATATTCCATACTAATAAGTTATGATAAAAATGTCTGCTGTCGACATTTGATATCAACAAGTATATCATCTATTAGGCATGCGATAAATCGCTGGAAATGAGCCGTCGAAGGAAACACTAATAATTATTGTGTCTGTTCTGACCAACTGAATGAGAGGGATATTTTTCATTAACAGCCACTGTGACCCATCAGTTACAAACCAAAAATATCTACAGTCACCAACAATGATTGACTCACTTGTATTGTTTGTTCATCGACTGTATCAAAACAAATTGCTGCACCAGTTGTAGATGCCTCTTAATTAATGGCAGCCATGGATCAGTTGTATTAAAACCGTCGCAGGATATATTAACGTAGCAAGGAACTATAGCATTGATGAAGCCCTCGAACTAATATAGATAACTGGCACAAGGACAGATATTCCCTTGGGTAAAATACACTAGAACAAATCTCAAAAACCTAACCGTCAGATTCGTAAAACTTGAGTTCGATTTTGAACCGTATTCCTTGTGTTTCTAGTTAATCATAGTAACCATAAATTTGTAAAGTGCTTTTGATAGCCATGTGTTAAAAGGGCACTATGAATCAATAAAATTTCATTTCAATCATTTTCCAAGCCATCTATATTCTTTGCCTTCTTCTATACCGATGTTGATTGACAGTACTTTCTTGATGAGTATAATTCATTAACGATGTTGACTATCCGGCGTTATTATCCTAGATTTAGATTGTTAAAGGATACATAAGCTATTACGTCTTAATTGCTATGCATTGGATTTGCCACAGATAGAACTTTGCTTTAGAACCAAAAGACAAACAGAAGTGACATGACAATGAATTATAACATACAACATACCTAATTGTAAGTTTTATGTTACCATCGGTTACATCAATATTTGTTTCAAAGTGACAAAAAATACTGCCATCAGAGATTCCCTATGAGATAAATATATTAGGTAATAATGGCGTGTGTAATGAAAATTTCCAAACTATAATCGGAAAATTACATTGCATAAAATATGAATAGGTGAATCACGATCACAAAACAAAAATGTAAAATTTCAAAAACTCCTCATACAATCAATAAGTTATGATTATGACTAAAAGAAGGCAATAGCAATTTAAGGCTCCAGTGTAGGACCTTTAAAACTGTCAATGAATACCTAAAACAGGATAAATGCAAATTACAATACTTCATACATCATGTGGGACAACCGTGATTTCAAATTTAGAGGGTTTCCAGCATCATTGTGTGCATGCATGCAAGTGTGTATATGTGTATGTGTATATGTACATTCGTGTACGAACCACTTTTAAATAAAAACTTGGACAGGATTTGTTTTTCAGACAAATAATTAATGATACCATTTTGGTAGTGATAAAAACTAATGAACACTATCTTGATCCTGAAATTTGTAGAAAATTTTCACTGGATTTTTAAGGCATGTTTAGGCCACATTAGTTTCACAGCATCGCGGTAAACACCGACACGAGGAAAGATCAATACACAAAAAGACATTTTGTAATGAGGCATAGTTTTGATATTACATAATTTTATGCTGTATACCGGCCAAAAAAGCTATTCTTGCGCTCTCTGTCTTCATTTTCAATTTCCCACTGTTGCCTTGGGGAAGCACGTAGTCCAGTGGTAGCATGCTAGACTCGCAACCCAAAGGTTGTAACTACGAGAGATGCACCCGAGGAAGGGGGGAGGCTTTTCTGTGATTGTCAGCAAGTCATTTATCCCTGATTACTGGAGTGGACCCATGTCTGAAATAGCTAGATGCTTGTTATCATCCTTTCAAAGTGATATGCGAATGTCAAAGGTTTGTATCAATGCTGAATTGCTGCCATAAACCCCTATTGTAAACCACATGTGGGAGCGATCTATAAATGTTGCACTTTCCCTTTTACAGGTCTACATGACCATAAGTTTTGCTATACCTGTACTTAACAATAGTGGAAAGGAGTCATATGGGTAATGAAGTCAAACCTAATTCAAATCACAGTTCCTCTGCATGTATCTAGAAGTTCTTTCATCATTACCTTGTGGCCAAAAACCCACATCCTGGATAGATATTAATGGCTTGGAATAAAAATAAACAGAACTTCACACAAACCCTAATGTGCTTTGTTTTGTATCTGTGACAGCTAGCAGGTTTGTTTTTCATGCGGGTTAAATGCTTGTTTGTGTTACTTGACATGCCATTTCTGCATGCCTTTTGATCCATATTTCACAAGCAATTATTCCTACAGTAAAACTTATGCGTAAATTCGACAACAGCGTATTATACGGATAGGTTACATACAAGTTGTTACGTTGTTGCATGATATATTACATGGCATTTTCCCAATGTTCAAGACTGGTTGTTTATGCCACAATAAATAATTTCCTATACAACTGAATCCTTAGGTCTGCAAAATAATGTGGTATACTTATATAAACATCCATAATTTCCTCCTAAAATGTATCCTCCAAAAGAAATAGTACCTAGATCAAATCCTCACCATACCTCTGAGATCTAGGTAACCATTGAAGTAAGGTAATAATATAACAAGGAGCCAAAGAGGCCTAAGACGCTCACGTGATAAAAGAAACACCTGAGATGCTTGAATATCAGTGAAAACTAAATTCACAAACCAAAAACAAAAACAAAAAAGAAAATAAACAATGCCAGTGAGGACTATAAAAACTCAGATATTAAAACAAGAGACAGAACAGGCCTCAAAACACTCATTCCGATATTAGAATAGGAGGGCAAGACGCAGGGTGCAAAATTTCACACTAGGCATACAGGCGAGTTTCATGGCATTTTAATAAACATACATAGGGCATAGGGGCCTAAGTTACATGGGCTAGCCTGCAAATAGATGGAGCATGCCGGTAAAGTGCCTTGTGCCGGCATCAATTTCATATCCTGAATATGGCCTCGAAACTCTCATTAAGATATAGAAACAAGAGGCCAAAGAGGACTAAAAACACTCTTCTGGAACATGAAACACATTTTGAGAATGCAGACTCATCGAGACAGTTACCTCCAGTTTCTCTGATGATGATGCAGACTTTTATACTAAAAAAATTTATTTAACCTTCGCTAAAATATAACAGTAACACAAGGCTTGGTCATCGAGAATGAGTTTTTAAACTTGCCTGTACCGATACCTACAACATGGGCCATTAATTGTGCCCACAAATTTCTTTTTCATTTTATACAAACTTATTCCGAATACAAAGATAGGAAGTACAGTAAAAATCAATTAAATGTTGAGGGGATACAAGAAGGCTCTACAAACTTGCCGTGTGCATCCCCTGATGGAGCTAATAGTGAATTATTTTACTGTAAGAAAAGAGCTATGTAAAATATAGTCTTCAGGAACAGACAAAACAAAGTAGTACAATCGCTTATAATGCAATCATATTTACACACTGATAGATATCAACAGTTTACCTAATGTCAAAAGAAATATCACTCGCATTAAAATAAAATGTATGGAGTAGTATCCATGAAACAATCGTGTAGCAATATTAACAGTATAAAGACAAAATAATGATTAAAGAGTAATTGAATATTAATGATTTATTAAAATTGGTTTCAAATATTTTTAATGATTTAGAATATCTTATTTCTTCATCTCTCTATCTACCCAAATTCTTACACCATCAATAGATATGCATAAGCTTTTTTCAGTAGTGTTAATATATGTTTCAATTTGAAATTCAATGGCGTACAATTATACCCTAAATTATTACAGTTCACAACAAATATGGATTAAAAAAACTTATAACGATAAATAATGGAGAGATTTCTGGTGAACTTGCTTTCTATGTATTGAATATGGTGGCTCCACGATAACTTATCTATAATAACAAGCAGATATTCAGTTTTATGTAGTTGTTCACTATCAAAGCCATTGATGCCTAAACGTAAATTATTTTTACCTCGCTTTTGCTCAAATACCATAAAATTTGTTTTACTTGCAAAGACAATTTGTTGAATTTGAACCAAATGCTTAATTTACATAGTTCACTATTGACAATTTTATCAATTTCTGTAGCAGAGTCACCAGAATTGAATAAATTGGTATCGTCAGCAAAGAGCAAACAATTTAACATATTGGAAACATTACAGATATAATCTATGTACAAAATAAATAACTATGGACCTACAACTGAGCCTTGTAGTACACCTCTCGAAATGCTCAGAATTTACATTATTATAGCATGCATATTGGTACTGATTGGAGAGATAGCTATTGATCCAAGATAGCACAACCCCCTCACTCCACAGTGTTCGAATTTTTTCAACAGTATGTGATGATTAATAGTGTCGAATGTTTTCTTGAGGTCTACAAATATCCCAACTGATATTTTTTATCATTATTGGCATCAGTGATTTGCTCTACAAGTTCCAGAAGTGCTAGAGAAGTTGAGTTGGATTTACAAAAGCCACACTGTCCATCGAATAAAATATATTTACTAATAAAAGACATCAGAGGAAAGCTGAATAATTCTCTAAAACTTTAGAAAATTGCGCGAAAAAAGAAACTGGTCTGTAGTTTGTAAACTCACAATTGTCACCAGATTTGAACAGTAATAATTTTAGCTATTTTCCAATTATCTGGGAAGATACTGGTTTGAAAAGACAGATTGCAATACCATGGCTTTATTTTTCACAAGAAGCATGTTAGTATTTTCTGATCAAGAGAAGTCTTACAAAGAAAAAAACTCATTCCGTAATACAATTCATTGTCTGTAACAGGTTCTAAATACATTGAATACAAATTTGGCTGTGTGAGATAGCTATCAAATGTGTTGCTGGTTGCTGGGATCTTTGCTGCTAATTGAGGACCTATATTGGAGAAAAATTATGAAAGCCATTGGCAATAGGGAGTGCCGAGCACAAAGTTATCGTCGCTTAATAACAATCAGAAGGCATACCTCAGTTACTTCGGGGTTTTGACTACGGATTTTTCGTGCATTTTAACCTATCGATTTTCCAATATAAAATCGCTGATAAGGAACAATTATGTATCATTATGATAATTGCACTGTCTTGAAACTGAAACAGGAACTGACACGTCGGTGTGCTGTAACTACTTCTTGGTTCGAACATTTGACGCATCACGGAGAACCCTGTATGCAACCCTAATTCACTTTCAACAAACCTTAACCATAACATCACATTGTATTAGTTCAAACTAACTGCAAGGTTGGAAGCGTATTTTTATATTTATTTTTTTATTTATTCACTCTCTTACCCACCCTAATTTCTTTCAAAGTAAAGTTCAAAACCTATCTATTTACCTTTTTGTGGCATGTTATTATTATTTTTACCTTTTGCTATCCATATATTAACATAGTTTATCAGTTTTTCTTTACATTTTTACATTGTTTATCTAGATTTTTATCATCAACATAGTACAGCGCAGCTGAGAGTAACCTTACTACTGACACATTGCGCTATATAAATAATGTTTCACAATTACAAGAAAACATACAGTCATGTGGGGCATCTCAGAAATCCTGAAAGGAGTTCGATAATAAAGCCACCCACATATAAAGACAGGATTACAGATTGATTACATTAGATATAACATCTGCATCATCCTAGTGACATACACGGATATCCATAATAAGCAATATTGATATTGACTATAGAAATTAAATGGCCAAGTTTTGCTGTTTGAAATATGAATATAAGGTTAATAGAGGTTAGTTAGCCATCATGGTGAATAACGTGAAAAAAAGCAAACCTTACTCTGGTGTGCCAGAACCTAGGACCTCTAGATAACCGGTGTGATATTCTACCGACTATACATTTCTGTTCTGTTACTGATGGAACTAGCCTGGTTACTGCCCACATTAACATAGACTTATTTCGAGAGTGCTCCTTTACATTAATCAACTAAAACTGAAGAGAGTTTACAAATTATTAGATACCGGAGCCTGCTGTTCTCTAAATACGAATGGAAGCAATATTTAACACAAATAAAAATTTATTGAAAACAAACTCTTGCTTTGTTATATAATTAACCATGAAAGGATTCAATTTCGATTTAAACAGCTTGCAATTTCATAGTTCATAAAGATCTGCCAAAAAAATTGTTACACGAAAGTGTCAAATCAGATATGCCATTGATCGCCGAAAGTGATTGGAGATAATGAAGAAGAAATCTACAATCGTGTGCAATCGACAGTCATCCGGAAAGTTTTGTAGTCGACACGCCATGGACAGCCAATACAGCTGATGCAAAATGGCGCAATGCGATTATGACACTCACAAGCTGTTATGAAATTTATAGCCATATTTAGCATCTTTTGTAAACGCGCTAAAGACTGCTCAGGATGGTTATGTAAGGGCCGTGTTTCGGATGCTAATAACGCTGTCTCTCCTGGCCTTACCTCTTCCCTACGTCATCATCATCTCACTGTACTCAGTCATGACCTATCGCAGACCTGAGTATGTGACACGTATAGGCAGTCTGTTTCCATTAGCTACTGATTGCAACCACCTGACTGCCTGCTCAGACTAGGTAGATTGTACCGTGATGATTTCCCTACTAATACTGTATAAAAAATGATTAATATTGTTAACCACTGTTTCGATTCCGGCTAATTACGACAATAAACCAAATACACAATAAACCAAATACGTAGTTACTATATGGTTTATGTGTAGTTTCTTTGGACTAACTATCATAACTCCACAATGAATTAACAAAAAATAAACACTTCGCAGCTAATCACACCCCATAGCGACACTAGATAATTATGAAGAATTTACGCTGTATTTACCAGTGTAGTGTAGCTTTATATATATATTGCCTTTTAGTTTTATAAAAGAAGATGTATTTATTTCAATAAATCATATTTTTTGTATAGTTCCAGGAGTTTTATAAATTAATAACTGTTCGTATGATAGGACAGCCTTAATTGGATGCATGATAATTGAATAATTAAAGGAAAATGATTAATGTTCTACTTGAAGCGTTAATGCTATCTTATATGTATGTACATGTATTTAGAGATAAACAGCGGAATAAAGGCACTATGAGGTAAACTTTTGAACAAAATCTACACCATCGATAATTCCCTGAGCGCAAAAAATGAATTTTACATGCAGACAGTAGCGCTCACATAAATATAACATAGACATTAAATGCTGCGAATCGCTCTCGCCCCCTCGAGATTTAGTATACGCTGTACATATCCACCACTGGCCAAGTACTACTAGAGTACAAAGACAGAATTAATTCTCTCGTTTGTCTGAAAGGGAGACCCCGGGGTAAGAATGTTGGTGAGAGAAGCAAAGCGGTGCTTGCCAACAGCGGAGTCAAAGCAATCAGGAGACACACGAATAGACGAATCAATTGACACCGATATTGCGTCTCTCATCAGTGGTCCACATCTATTTGCGTCATCGGCTTCACACGGCAATTGAATTCTCTTAATTTCCTGCTACGATATTTTCTCACTCTTCAGAAATGATAGCCGTCGTCTCTTACTTATTATGATTTACGTAACAACACAATTTCTACATCTGAGATTAAAAGTTTATGGCAAAACATAGCTGTCTATGGGCTATTCTTATTTATGCCAAAATATTCCACGAATCTGGCTGGCGGAGTGATTAGCAGTGCGAGTTTTCATTTGACACGCTGCGAGTTTTAATCAGCGCACAAGATAGATCTTTCCTTCGTGCCTTCTATTAATAGAAATAAATAAGATTTTCATTGGTGGAATGTATGTACGTAACAGTAGGTACGGGATTACCCCGTTGTCTGGCTGCTATTGGTCTTTAACAAAACTAGCCTATGGTTAACACGACAAACGCATTAGTTTCAGTCATAAGGGTGTGAGAAACACTGTTAAGAAAACCAGAGTCTGAGGAGGCAGTCTTCATCCATTCATGCCATTAGTTCCTCACGCCTTTTGGACAGCCTACATAGGTTGTACACTCTGGTAAATCTGTGATTTGGAATAATAAAAATGATTTGTATTGAAATGGTTAAATATACATTTGATAAGGGTGTAATATGGCAATCAATATCAATCTATCAAGTAGAATTAAAACCCTTTCTTTTCTACAATATTCGTGCGATAGTGAAACTAAGAATACATTTTACAGATGAAACTGGCAACCAGGCAACCGAATATCATCCCTAATAAGTGGCTAACTGGTGGCTATATCTATGATCGGATAACCATGCTTGAATAATACATGATTTTCAATCCACTCTCAGCCAACTCGAACCCATCTAAGCTGACTTAAAGCCAAGTCTAGCCAACATGATGCCGACTTTATCAATTTTCAATAAATTTAAATCAATTCTCAGACATATCTCAGTAAACTTTCACAGTAACCAAGTACCACCAATAATATCGTTACTTATTATAACCGATCGACTGGCATACTGCCCACTAGTTACAAACAGCGAGCTCCTGATGTAATTTACTAACCCTTAACGAGGAGCTTAGTTGGAACAGTGCCGCGCTGTGAACTATAAAGTGGAGAGTTTAAATCAGAGGCAACACCAATTGTATTTTTTTCCATCATTACTTTTTACACAGAGTATTTTATCTCAATCGTTGTGGTTAACAAGTTAAGTCAAAGTATGTGCCATAAGTATAAGGGTGGGTAGCCATGTTAGTCTAGTTGATAGATACTATAAGGATAAAGGGCAACACCTTTTATATAGACTATTTATATAGATCTTTTCATATACACTTACTGCTTCTAATAAACCAGTTGGTCTATATAAAAGGTGTTGCCCTTTATCTTTGTATGTGCCAAAACTTAGCAGTGTGAAATTTATTGCACACATGGTAACACGGGTAATATGGGGGGAAGTAGCAACTGCGAAGGCTTACTGAGGCATGTTATGGGTTTCCTTATAACCTGTTGTAAAATGACAGAGGAAAACTTATTCATCCGAACCAGATTGAGGGGGAAAAAACAGATATTTAAACTATGGGCCATCCCCACTCACGGCAAATGTGTTTAGAAATAGTTGTGATTTGGATGCTGGCTTCTTTGGAATTAATTTCGAGCGGAATACCTATAGACCTAGTGACGGTTTTATAAACCCGATGACAGTAACACGAGTAGTCTGGTCAATGTGTAGATGCTGTAAAATGACCTATCCACCGCGCTCATCATGATGCGACTAGTGTCTGATTGAAACATTGGGATCATGGCTGCCGGCGGGTGTGATGAATGTCACCTAATCTCAGTGATTATCATGGACGTCTGTACTGATCATCTCGAATCTCCGGCAAATGACGTCAAATCGCAATATCGTAGCCCACGACAAACTAGTAGGTTGAGAGGTCGCGACTATGCGCCGTATAAATAATGCATGATAACGACACGGAGACCTCGTCATAATAACCGTGAATTTTCTTGGGGTGGAGGTGTGAATTGGTACAACGAATTATGCGCACATGCCTGACTGTGATAGACTAGCTGATCGATAGCGAGAGTCTAAGAATGCTCGCTGGCTATTGAGGTTTATGGATAAATACAGGTTTCCATGGCAGTAAACAATTGCTGTGAATCGGGGGAAAACTATGGCGATAAACAATGGCATGTCTGGCGCTAAAGGTTCGGATGATTTACGCGGAGTAAAACGTCTTCTGAAGGACGGGACGACGCGAAATAATCAACGCTGAGCAGGTCCTGACCAGAAGTCACCGAGATCGACTGGAAATCGAGGATAATTAAATTCCTGCGCAAAGTAATAAAGTCAATGTGGTTGTCGCGCTGCTTCAGGATTGATGTTATATAAGCGCCGCATGTAAGGAATGATGCTGACTTGCATTTTTCACTCATCGGGTCAGGTTGAGAGCTGTACAATGGGCATTGAAATATGTCGTAGGAACAATCGACATCCATCATCATCACTATAGTCCAAAATGATTAGAACACAAGTTATCGTATGAGAAATATACTACGGTGATTCATTAATGTAAAAATCCATATACCCCATATACACATACATACATAT
>WURV02221272.1:0-10429 GCA_011762755.2 Epimenia babai
CCATCAGGGGTATAGGTTTTTTCCTGTGCATTTCTCTCCAGCTATTTATAGAACCACATTGGCTATCCTAATTACCTTGACTTATAAAGTAATTCTTATCAGCTAAATGAAGGCAAGTAATTCCAACAACTTATCACTATACTGTAACTGGCCGAACGTTTGAACGCGTTTTACTACAACGTTGCGTTTTTAAAACTTGCAATTTTTCTCGCCACGTTGGAGGTTGGGAGGAAATTTATTTATAGACGACTGATCGAATTGTTGCGTTCTACTAATCGCAGATTGTGAAGCCATGCCCCGCGCGCCTTTCTAGAACGTTCCAAATTTACGTCGCGAAAAGCTGGTATTCAATCAATCGGGTAGAAATGGGACAAAAATCCGGTACTATGCAATAATCGCTATCGCACATTCTAATAAAAACAATAATAAATTATTTTATTGTGAAATATTCAAAATGTTTCACTTTGAAAAATATATATATGTATATGCTAATTTTCGATTCTTTGTTGCTGTTCCGTTCTTTCTTCCGAAATAATATCGAATTTATAATCTAACCGCTTTACACCCATATGTCATAATTTTTGCTCTCTTTTCTCTGAGGTAACTGGCATATATAAGAGATTACGTGTTTAGATAGTATATAAATATAGGCCTACCGCTTAACATGTTCATAATCCGATACTCCAATTTTGAGAGGTAATGGAAGTGATACCGTTCCGTTAATTGTCCCCCATCTGGTTTTGTAGAATAAACGCCCCGTGATTTGTTGTGTCGTTATGAATAATTCTATAATTAGTTACTATCGACTGTACACTGCCTCCCCGTTAATATCATACTTTTTAATGAAAAGTTCTTGTTAATATACAAAAATTCTCAGTTTCATTTCATACTTTAAATGCAATTGCTATTAATTTCAGTAACTAAAACATACTCCCTACAGTCAGTTTTTTTAGAACCACAAGTGTTTATTAATAAAAAGTTGTAAACCATATTAATTTACTTCCATTGATTGCGTAATATATTAGCGCATTTATTGGTGTGTTTCGTGACACATGTTTTACTGTATATTGTAATATCTCTTTCAATGGTGCGCAGGAATATATTTTATCCGAGGTCTACTGACTGCGTTAATACGTAAGCGCGACTGGTCTGTTGTCTGTTTTTACTACATTAACGCGACTGGTGGACCGACTCTAGTAACGCTCTGATTACTGCGTTTACTACATTGTAATCCTCGTATGACGGTCGATAGTCCACGAGTCTATTCGTATATAGCTATAAATCTCGGACCGGTTATATTTAATCTCAAACTTCTTTTTCCAACCGCTCAATCACTGTTCAAACGTCCGATTCTTTTCCAAACCTCTACCTCTAAATTCTGGTGTACCCCAAAGCAGTGTCATTGGTCCTCTCTTATTCACCAGTTATATTATCCCCTTTGATGCTTTGATCAACAATCATCTTCTATATCTTCTACGCCGATGACATACACTTCTAGCTCCCACTCCTCATCCTCGTGGATGCTCCTAAAAATTAAACTTAATCACAATACGACAAAAATGTTGCTGATCACCTCCCAATATCGCCAGGCACCAGTCCCTAACATATCGCTATCCTCTAAGAGTAGTCGAAATATATAACCACTTCACTATAAGATGAATATCTAAGTATGTCGAGTTATGGCTACATAAATATTGACTTAAGAACCTATGGACAGTGAACATTAACGGCCTATGATGTAGGAACGTTGGCCAAAAATCATTTAAAAAGAATAAAACAATTTTAGCGATATTACTAGGAAATGCAATCGAGACCAAGGAGATCAAGCCGATTTGAGCGAGCATTAAATAACAATTACGATTGTTCATTTTATATTTGACGCAAGATAAGATTTGACTGATAACGAATATTAATGAAAAATATGTAACATCTACTCGAACAACGGTTCCGTCGACTGTGAAATTTTCCCATTGTTTAGCGTTATTCGGTTGATGAAGAAGTTGCCACACGGACGACGTAATGAAAATTAATTTAAAAGGAAAGTTCGTCGTCCTAAACATTACGCGATGAAATACAACTGCAAAAATTCACAGACGAAATACGACGAAAAACAAGAGGAAATAAGACGAAAATACACAAGATGTAATAAAACAACCAAAAAACAAAAACAACCAAAAAACAAAAGGAAATACGATGAAAATACCAATAAGGAAATACAACGATGAAAATACACAGAAGTAAATACACCGATATATGAAATACACGAAAACTTCATTGTCCTCTTAGTTCGATGCGCCTATCACCGATACTGGAATCGGTGATGGACAGGGCGCATGTAGAGCGCGGATCCGTTGTTACCAGGTCTCCGTGCCCCACAGACCGATCAATGTGTATTGACCTCCAACCATGAGCGAGTAAAGACCGTCTTTGTCCACTGCGAAAAAACAAACGAACAAGACACTGAACGAAACAAAATGGGACGTCTGCACCCAAGCTCGTGCTAAATAACATGGATATATACCTCAAACTGTTTTTGTTCCATTCCAATATTTCTTATAGTATGTCATATTTAGCCTACCCATATGCTTTCTCCTACTCACAACGCTCGTGTTTTCTTTATATGTGATCTTATTGTGTATGCTTATTTTATTTTCGATTTACTCATGGTATACTGAGTTCGACTTTGAACCGTATTCCCTGTGTTTCTAGTTAATCATAGTAACCATGAATTTGTAAAGTGTCGGTTGATAGCCATGTGTTAAAAGGGCACTATAAATCAATAAAATTTCATTTCAAATTTCATTTCATTTGTTTACTGTATTATACTCAAATAAAAAGCCTAACCATATATGATACAAATCCCAAAATATCAGTAGGTTTGCATAATCTGAAAAGGTTTTACATTAAAATACCAACAGCTGATCTTCGCTCCGTTACTAAATGTGAACCCGAAGATGTTGAATAAATCCGCTGGGCTTTTGCTCGTGATATCGTCGTTGTGGAAAGCGACCATAACTGACATGACGATATCGCCCTGTCTGGCTGTTGTGACGACGTCATCAGATACTGTGTACCACGTGATGCCCCCATCCTCGCTGCGCATGTACGAGCGTTGGTCCCGTGACACGCCGAATAGTTGAGATGAAGGCTTGTGGATAAATAAGATGTTGGAGACCCCGTTATCGATGTCTACAAATAATGAGCAATTTGCATGCCAATGACGTACATGCTCGAACTAATCTACTATCAAAACGAGAATATATATAAGCTGAGCATGTCGCCAAAACTTTTTGCGATTATCTGAAATCAAATCAAATGTTCGAATATTTGTACATTTTATTATTTATTTTTTTATACAACAAAACAGAATTTTTCCGAAGTAAATGCGATAATATAGACTCCGGGCATGATAATCTTGAAAGATAACAGAAAAGCATAATTTTATTCACCATCCACAGTCACTATTTTACTAGTAAATGTTAAAAAAAAATGAGTATCGTTAAAAGGAGCCCTAGGAAGTCTTGAGACTCGTAGTTTTTGGCCCCTGAAGGTTGGAATTGGAATTTAATTAAATTACACGATTTTTGATTGGTTGCCAGTAAACCTCCAACAACAAACTGCAGAAATTGTATCGTCGATCTTACTTCCGGTTGTATATTTGTTAACTGTAAACCGTATTGCCATTCAATCTATTTACGGTACTTTGCGTGTCATATCTGCGTTACATCGTTAACAACCGTTTACATAATGTACGAATTTTCACATAGTGTATCACAGTAGGATTACATTTAATCCGAGTCTCTATTACGGTATCGTGTGCATTAAAAAGCGACCCCTTTTGGCTTATAGAAATCGTACAGGACAACCAACCTGACCAACTGACGCCGAAATCGGTTGAATAAGAACACAGTACATCACCTCTGAAATAGAAAATAGACAAATTTCTGCGTATCGTTGCGAATGAGTTGCCGTTGAGTGTGCCATACGGAACTTTGGTTAGTTATCGAGTAATATCGAAGTAAATATGTTAGAGTTACTTTTGCGTTTAAGATAACCGAATAAACCAAAGATTTAGCGTCTGTGCCAAGAGTGGGAATTGAATCAAAATAAAGTTTGCCTCTGTAAGTGATTGTAATGTTAAACATGGTCTACAAATGCGTGTATTGGTAAATTGAATATTATTGTGAATATTGCATGAACAAACTCCACCCCAGCAACTTTAACTCTCATCAGAGAATGGGTTTTTCCTGTGCATTTCTCTCAAACTGTTTGAAGAACCATATTGGCTACCCCCATTAACAAAAACTTGAACGTCGGTGTAATTAGTAGTATAACGTGATAGCTATCATAGAAAGGCGAATTACAGCGTGTGCTAGTCAAATATTTGTTATATGTTTCATATGGGGGCAGCTGGCGTACTGGTCAGAGCGTTTGACTTTGAATCCAGGGGTCCCAGCTTCAAATCCCGCTTTAAGTATACTAACGACATTTTTCGGACTGAAAACTGAAAGCCTATAAATACATACATACATGGTTCATACTGGACAAAAACCCACCCAACTTTTTGAAGCATGCAAACGTACAACCAATCTTTCGCCGCGTCTACTAAATAACGCCTCGGCGAGATCGCCAATCTCGGGGAAGATTGTTCGATACACATATCTGTATCAAAAAGGGAGGAGGAGAGTTTGCTTTTCATTCATCTCGGTTCTAAATAACGCGAGACAAATCCATGAGTGCTCAAAGACGGCTTCAAAGTGTAAAATGTTTGAATGCAACTGTAATAATCGTAGTAAAATTAATGTCAATCACTCTGACAATATTATATACTATTGGTATGGTGGAGTTAGCGTACTGATTAGACCGTGGGATTTAAATGAAATGAAATTTGTTTGATTAAAGTGTACTTGTTAGCTGAGCTGTCAAACACACTTTACATGAAACAATAGCCTAATGGTCTAAGACTATAATGTAATTACCTAAATTATATAGAATTAACGCCTGACAGTATACAGGTAATACAGATCAATGTTAGCTACAATTATGCTTATTAACAGTGAGCATGAAATAGATCAGTAAGCACAGACTATATTCCCTTTAGGGAGCAAAGTTTAGAAAGTATAAAGTGAAAGTTACACAGGATGACAAAAGGTAGATAACCACGCTAGAAGTGGGGTAGGAAAATCTCGTTCGTTTAATCTTATCACAACAAATAACTAACTAAATTACGAGGTTTTCTTAAAATTTGTTTCCACCCTGATCCCTTTGTGCTAATTTATGTGATATGTCTTTCGTTAAGATATTTATCTAATTAAAACAGAAGTAAAATGGCACAAGGGTTAAAGCTATTTGGGTTTATTAATAATCAAAATAATAATGCTATAATTTTATATTATATATTTAGATATTTTTGTTATTCCTAAAACTACAAGTACCATTACAAGTATCGTTTCACCTGTTATATTGTCTTAATTATCCGCACTACGGTACCTTCCTTAGAAATACCATGGTCTCGCGCAATTTAATTTACTCCTAAACCAGCTGCCAAGCTCCAGTAGACGCGTCAGATTGTATCTTGGCCGCATCAATTGATGCCTGACATTATCATTAATATCCATTCCCATCATCGATGCAACAATTACAGTGTTTTGTATGATGTTTATTGATATTCTGACTTCATTCCTCAGCCCCCCCAACCTTGACCTTAACTAAAATGTATTATAATGTAATGATAATTCTCCCTTCTTGCAATAATTGATATTATAATAAATGTATAAAATAAGTAGCCGCATTAGTCTTGTAAAGTAAGAGAAAAATGAGGTAACACCTTTTGAGACTAATTGAATTTATTCGTAAACAAGCTTTCGCATATATGTAATATGCTTCTTCAGGCTTATCGAATGAAATTGATCAACATGTGGGAGTGCAAGAAATTTATACTAAATTTCCAGACAAAACTGAGTCACACTGGATTGTTGAGATAACATGAAGATATAAACCATAAAGGGAACACATAATAGAAAGTTATATGATCACTAAATGCAGCGTGTTGTTATACCGTGATAAGTAAATAAAACTAGGTCCTACTGGGCATGAATAGAATAATGACTGGCTAAAGTCAATAAATATATTATAATAAAGAGACTGCAACAAAGTATCACTGTTTTCTTACGTGTTAATATCATTCACTTTAACAGATCCTTTAATGATCCTTTTAACAGCACCTTCATAGAATAATCTTGGTCATAACATATATTTGATATTTCAATAGAATTATTCTGTTAATATTATATCATTTAATAGAATAATTTTATTGTCATCTTTCAATCAAATAATCCTAATATCAGACCGTTTAATAGAATTATCTTGTTAAAATATTTTATAATATAACAATTGCATTTTCATCTATGTATTACTGGACTTACCTGTGCAATAATCTATTGCAGTAACCCTAACTCCCATTACAACAAATGATGTTCCACTATAGCCATTGCGTTAAAAGTATTTACGTTTATATCGAATCTGGCAAAACCAAATACAAAAACTGTTATCGGTTGCGTTAGTAATGAAGGGAAGCCAACACGCGGTCGTGTAAACCAGAGTCAGGACGGCAGACAGTTGACCTTTGTCGATTGATTCACTCATGTCCAGCTTCTTCGAACAGCCTATGTAAGTCGCACAAGCCGTTGAATACTTACGTAAATACGCGCTAGTGAATGATTAGTGCCGCTGATGGACGACGAGGTGAAGAGGTAAGTGCGGCTTAGACGATTCAGAGAGAATCTAAAGAACAGCCAC
Organism: Epimenia babai; assembly: GCA_011762755.2. Taxonomy (NCBI): domain Eukaryota; kingdom Metazoa; phylum Mollusca; class Solenogastres; order Cavibelonia; family Epimeniidae; genus Epimenia; species Epimenia babai. Next base: position 6,799 of record WURV02221272.1, read on the forward strand.
ATCTCAGGGAAAAACCTTTAATATAATCATAATGCAAGGGCTATCTAGACCCCCACCCCCAACACCACCGACGCATAGGAAGACAAAGTGCCCACAAAAGAACAGAAAAGGGCACTGGTGGTGAACCAATACAGGGTCTTCTGGTTTCAAGTCCACGATCTAACTACTCTGCAGACTGACATACAACTCACTATTTAGCTCCATATAGCTCCATATAGCTCCATATAGCTCCATATACCTCCATATACCTCCATATACTTCCATATAATTCCATATGTAATCTAATTATGTCCCCAAATTCATTAATTATCTTATTATATTTCTCATGTCCCTTTTCCGTCTTTTCCTAATGCCCTTAATCATGCCATTTCTCCGACTCCAATATCATTAACTCCCGCTAAATTTTCCTTATAAATACCCCTAATGATACGCGAACTATCTCGAGCAGTTACGTAAATCCTTTATCGAGCGCCGCTTTTTTATGAAATAATCGAGTTTTCCCCTTTGCCATAATGCCGACAATGCCGCCGATGAGATTTGTATTATCTGGTTCAGGCGTGGAATACCTGCAGTGTATCTTAACTCCGGTCCATTATCACCCACAGCCCATTATCACCCCCCCCCAGTCCTGTTATCTCCCTCCTTCAACTCAGTACATCGGGTTTTCTGCAAATAAAGGAAATGATCAATTTGCGATAATTAAGCTACTCATGCATCTGCCTTCTGGCTGCCATATGTCGTCAACAACACAACGAGCTAAGACTCTTTCTGTTGTATATTAAGTAAGATAACCCGATAGATACAATACCTGTGACCCGATGTGATAATTAACGAGTAGTCAATGTCCCTAATGCAATATAGCAAGATGAATACTGCATATTATTGCACCGATTTATTCAGCAAATCTTCTCTTTCCGTAACTTAAATTATCTATCTAATGAAAAATAAGGTTATACCGCAACTTAATTTACTTACAATTTACTTGTTAGTCGATAAGGTTTTACCTTTACCTTTCATTTTGGTTAACAAGGCAACCTATATCTCTGTCTGAAATTATCTAATTATGTCGGATAATGAAATAAATACCTCCAAAATGCTCTAATTTCATTTTTATTTTGATTACATTGTGATTGTTCCGAGCATATTACTAGCATATTACACGGCTTTTTATGTGGAAAGTGACATCGTTGATAGTTTGTCATCATGAAGCGATGTCTTCACTCAACATTTTTGTGTAAGCTACAGCATTTCTGTGTAAGGTACAACATTTCTGTGTTAGGGACAACATTTCTGTGTAAGGTACAACATTTCTGTGTAAGCTACAACATTTCTGTGTAAGGTATAACATTTCTGTGTTAGGGACAACATTTGTGTAAGCTACAACATTTCTGTGTAAGCTACAACATTTCTGTGTAAGGTAAAACATTTCTATGTAAGGTAAAACATTTCTGTGTCAGGTAAAACATTTCTGTGTAAGGTATGTGTACAGTGCATTCCTCTGTCTATGTCATTGCCCCATTATTACCAACATTATGTTAACATTTTTGATCGTTGAAACAATAGTCAAAATTTCAAGTGAAATGTTAATTATTTCTTTTTAACTTATAAATGAATGAATTTTCACACTATGATTCAATGAAGAACTGCCATATAAGCAACTTATCTTTCTTTAATGGGTTGATTGGCTAAACTGAGATTTATAGAAGTTCCAGTCCTTGAAACAGCCATATAGAGTATTCTGTGACTGAAAATAAATTTGTCCTTTTCCTAACGGTATGTATTTTTAGAATAGTCCTCTCCAAAACCCAATCAGGAGTTCCATCACAGACAGGATAACAACATTCAGCACTAGGCAAAAAGTATAGAAATGTTATTAGCACCAAAATACTGCAGGCCATTTTCTTTATGTACAACCTTGAAATATGTTTTACTATTTCATATAACAATATGTTTCACTGTTTCAAATAACAAGATGTTTCACTGTTTCAAATAAGAATATTTCACTGTTCCAAATAACAATATGTTTCACTGTTTCAAATAACAATATGTTTCACTGTTTCAAATAACAATATCTTTCACTGTTTCAAATAACAATATATTTCACTGTTTCAAATAACAATATGGTTCACTGTTTCGAATAACAATATGTTTCGCTGTTTCAAATAACAATATGTTTCACTGTTTCAAATAACAATATGTTTCACTGTTTCAAATAACAATATGTTTCACTTGTTTCAAATAACAATATGTTTCACTCTTTCAAATATGTTTCACTGTTTCAAATAACAATATGTTTCACTGTTTAAAATAATAATATGTTTCACTGTTTCAAATAACCATATGTTTCACTATTTCATATAACAATATGTTTCACTGTTTCAAATAACAATATGTTTCACTGTTTCAAATAATAATATGTTTCACTGTTTCAAATAACCATATGTTTCACTATTTCATATAACAATATGTTTTACTGTTTCATATAACAATATGTTTTACTGTTTCAAATAACAATATGTATTACTGTTTCAAATAACAATATGTTTTACCGTTTCAAATAACAATATGTTTTACTGTTTCATATAACAATATGTTTTACTGTTTCATATAACAATATGTTTCACTATTTCATATAACAATATGTTTCACTGTTTCACATAAGAAAAGCAACCGTGGTACTTGAATGCTTTTTGAACCGTCTCGAAAAATAAATTCCACCATTACTGATATCATCTAGATGCTGTATGATTCATGTGAAAGCATTGGTTAACAGATTCGATTGACAGGCACTTCAACAGAAAAAAGGAAATCGCTGAGTATATCTTGATTAACAATGAATGACACCTCAGAATTCACACACTTGGCCAAAATCGAGGAACTCAAATATACCAATATGGCACTGTTGTCTCCATGCTGTCTGCACAAAGTGACACGCGAGGTTTTATTGGTTTGGCGAGGTGGCTGGCCGTACAAAGGACGAGAGGGAGGGAATTAGACAGTTTGAGTGTACAATCCCGATAACTTAATTACCCAGTTACTTCCACTGTTAACGAGCTTTTGGCTAGATAATATGTAACGTGAACATGAAGCAAGCCTTGAGCTCACTGCTTCTTTCCAGTTGGACTACCATCTTTTTCGTTAATTTCCATACTATAGTTACTAGTTTTTTTCTGTAGAAGACCTTAGTTTCCTCTCTGATGTCAACTCAACTATGCCTTCGATTGGGCCCTTTTGTCTTGCCATGTATATATTCCAGCGGCTGTAACTTATATCTTTAAGTTAAAGCTTATAGCGGAGGTCTGCTATTTGGCAGATATTGTCCTTGGGTTCGTCTCTTCTAGATTTGTTCATGGTATTGTCATTGCAGCTGGGGGGAAGTAACTTCTGCCGATGTTCGTATTTTTTCTTGAAAAATCTTGCTTGTTGTAGGGGACTGCCATTCAGCAAATGTTGTCATTAGGTTAGTATCTTTTGTTCAGCATCTCATCATGGGAGCAAAGGGGGTAATTTCTATTGACTTTTTTATTTGAAAATCTTTATCTAAATGTCCGCTCAGTGCGAAGGTCTGTCATTTGGCAGATATTGTCTGTGTAGGTCTCATTCAGATTTGTTTAGGGCATCTCTATTTTGG
>WURV02221283.1:0-10429 GCA_011762755.2 Epimenia babai
GGGGGGGGGGGGGGGGGGGGGGGGGGGGGGGGATGAGAAACAAAGGAGGAATGACTTACACGTTCGTATGGAGAGTGAACTCGTCAGTAGAATACCCGATAGCGAAGTTGTTCTTAGCCAGCTGCGACTTGGCAGTGTCGAATGACATTTGATATCCTGCCAGGTAGCCATGATATCTGTAACATGGAGTAGTATTTGTTAAATTGAAAATAAATTTCCTAAAATGCCCATATTCCCCCTTTCTTATTGCCATTGGGCCTTACAACTATAATACGATAAAAATGATCAAAGTGGGTTTTTGATATGTTATTTACGGTATTATAATATACTATTATATAACTAAATATATTATATAACTATAATATTATACAAAAGTTACAAAAATTCAAAGAGTCACATTTGCCACCCTCCAATCTAGTAACTTTATTCACCCCATGAAATATAAAATGCAATTTATTTATAAACGAGCTTTCGCATAAATGTAATATGCTCCGTATAGCTTGGATGAAATTTTATTGCATTTTCTCTTAGTTTGGAAGACCAATACAGTTTCTCATATTGTACATAATATTCAGCCCATTTTAGATTTATTGCAAATCAAAGTACGACCCCCGCCCATTTTTTTTATAATTACCACCGGTGGTCCCAAGAGGCTCACGTAAATGTTAAAAAACCCCACAAAATATAAAAAATACAAAATTAAATACAGAAAAAAACAAAAAATGGAGGATAAAATTGTCAGAAGCAACTAAGATATATTAATGAATATAATGCACATAGACAAAAGCATTAACCCTTAGCACTGTGTTGTCACAGACTTGTATTGCCTTACTAATGCGATGTACAGTTGCCAGTGTAGTAAGGGTTAGAAATAAAAACTGAAGAGGCTTCAAAATACTTATTCATATATCAAAACAAGATGCCAATGATTTTTCTAAAGCATTCATCTGAATACTGAATAAATATTGAAAAAGAGATGAAAAAATTATAAACTAAAAATAGAAAAAAGTTTGGCTCGGGGGTACTAAAAGTTGACACACAATTACCTCCCATTGACTAGATGATGATACCCAGAACTGATGTGAAAAAACCAACCCAAGGAAAAAGACGGCCGAATGGCAAAGCTCTGCACTGGGCGCGAGATTTTTCAAGTAAAAATACAAACATTGGCAGAAAATTACTATCCCATTGCTGAATCTAAGACCAACAATATCTTTGTCCAATGGCAAAGCTCTGTGCAGAGCGGTTGTTGAGAATATTCCAAGTAAAAAATACTTAACACTGAAATAAATTACTTCCCCTTGCACGGATGATGGTATCTTGGACATGTCTGAATAAGATAATACCCAAGTCCCCTACTACCATATCCATCAATAAGAGAAAAATTTGGATCAAGGGGTTTTTGAGATTTTTCAAAATGTTAACATCGGATCAAATGATGCACGTATAAGGGGGATAGTCCGAAGGAAATAGCTCACCGAGCAAAATCTCAGGTAAGCTAATAAAATTCTAACAAAAAACAATGCGATATTGCCGCGAAGTTGTCTGGCCTGTAATCTTTGGTCACTTTTCAGCTTAGAGCCCATGCATTAAACACGGGCCCTATGCTTCTTCTACACAAACCAAGTATTTGTAAAACCAGCCAGAGAAAGGGCAGGTAATCAGCCAAATGCAGTCCTTTTCTTCACAGAAGCACAGCCGAAAGACTAACTATAATTAGCCCGACCATATTTCTTTAAATGCTAAATATCACGTTGTAAATTTTACTAAGAAAAAAGCTTGCATGAAATCATTTTTATTTCTCCACAATATCGGCGTTCATATGGCACGTAATATTTTTATGGTTTTCCACAAGGTTTCCCCCGGGCCATCGACAAATGCTTCACAAAGTATAAATCTGTCTGAATTAAGGCGTAAGAACATCTTCAGGTATACTTGAAACTGGCAATCATAACAAACAAGCCGTGTGAGAAAAAACACTGGAAAATAAACGATGTAATATTGATTGCATTTCGACCGAAGACGTAATATCTCAAGTTACAACATCGCAATTATCCTGTCATATTGCCACGCGTGTCGTACATTCTAGAAGTGTTTAAAGATCAAAACGACTATTACCGATGAAGCGAACGCGGGCAATTTCATGCAAATGTAAACCAAAGGAGAAAAACATTACGCCATTCATTCCCACGTCAATGTTAGCTACAAAATATGAATGCAACGAGGCTTCTGAAGTAAAATGCTTACAGCTTTTTGACCGACTGGCGACAGGGATAAAGATTAATCTGAACTTTTGCATATTAATGGTCGTTCCCTCTAAGTCACGGCACCTCAGTTGTTTAACAGTCTTCCCTCATGTATACGAGCTATTACAAGTATCTCTAAGTCCCCATCAAAACCTACTGTTATCCAAAAAGCATACAGTGAGACCATGTTGTTCTATAATCATTTCAGTCAACTGTGCGCGTCTCAGTAATTTTAGGCTATTACGTCTTCTAGCTGGAATAGTTTAATTGTAATTTCACCGTGTTTCGTGCCAATTACTGTTATTACTCTCACTACTGTTATTACTGCCATTCCTGTTACTGCCATTACTACCATTATTACAGTTGTTCCTGCTAGTACTGTATGTATTCTATGCTATGTTAATTTTTAATGTGTATTCTTCATTGATGTAAAGTGTGGTAGACAGCGTTGCTAATAGTGCACTTTAAATCAAATATATTTCATTTTCATTTCATATTTCATTTTCATTTCATTTCATTTCATTTCATATTTCATTTTCAAATATGCTACTTTTTACTTCTCACATACCTTCAGATCTTCCTATATACTGGTGTGTGTACTGTGTTGTATTACCGCTGTAAAGTTTTGCTGATAACTAGTTAGTTGGGGAGGCACTATAAATACAATAATAGTAATAATAACAAAAGGCCACGGAGGCCTCAAGACTGTCTGCATATTGAAAAATTCAAGAAAAACAAAAAAAAAAGAAATAAAAAATGCCGAATAAAAGAATTGTAGCAAAAAATAAAAACATAAAAACCAATAAAAACGAAAAAAAAATTAAAACAACACAAGGCCAAAGAGGCATCCAGACATTTGGATATTAAAACAAGAAGGCATACCACCTCCAAAACACTCTCTGGGATATTAAAACAGTCCAAACAGGTCTCAATAACCAGCTTAAGAAATATAAGAGACAAAGCATAGGAGAATATCTGTCAAATGGCAAAGCTGTATGATAAAGGGTTATTGAGGAGATATTTTAACCATGGGACGGACATAAAATCATGGGACAGGATAAAACCACGGGATGGACAGATGACAGACTAAGACCAATTAGTGAGCATATAGTAACGCAATGGATGATGAGCTGGTTTACTGAATGATAAGCTAGTATACCAGAGGACAACTGGGTGTGATGGCATGCCACATGCGCATATATCGGAACCTAACCCAAGGACGGCGGATGCATGTATGAGTGGTCCGGCGAAGTCAAAATCCACATCGCAACCGGCATTCAATATATCGGTTTTGTACGCAGTCTTTATTTTACCACTCTTCTTTCTGGAAAAAAATGCACATGAAAAACCTTTTCTTTCTGTCACATGGCAAAGTAACACAAAACATTGACGTTATGTGCGGTACTTTGCTATGCGTTTCATCGGGTTCATCAACACTTTATTCATGTGCATGTATTTACGACTCAATAGCTGCGCGATTAAAAGAATGTCAACGTGTCACATAACCAAAGGGAACTAACTCACTGCCTATGTAATAATAATCGGTATTACTGTAACTATGAGACGTGTGCTAGACGCAGACTACAAATTAGGTATTTAAATGGAAGTCTGAAATTATCCATTGCTATCTAAATGTCTTCACCTAATTCAAATTTATTGCTGGTCCCAACTATTGAGGAAGTGGTCATGGGATTTTAAAAGTTCATAGCCCATAGTCATGACTGGTGTTCATCTGAATGCTCTCCCTATTCAAGAACTTTTTATTTATCATTCACACGGATTGGAACAAATTGCATGATTTCTATTAGGTGAGCCGTAAATGCAGGTTTAGCACCATAATTTTGGTACAATTTTTATATCTCCGATAACGAACTTGCGTCATAATGAATAATTTTTAATAGAAATTTTTTTTGGTCACACCCATCAAGTCGCATCATTTTGCAAGGGGCGCAACTCATGCTAATGACAAAAATTATATTATAATACACAGGTACCGGGGCCACCTAGTGTACATTGACTACATTCCACAAATTTAACTCGTTACAGTATGTGTGCGCGGCAGTGTACGTTAACAGATATTCATATAAACGTCGTGAAATATTGAAATATACAAAGGAAAACAAGCAGGATGGAATTCCTGACTATATAAATGTCGAAATAAGTTCTTTTTTAAATCATAATGTTTGAATATATTAATTAATTTCCATAAAAAGTGTAGCAGAAATGCACTGTAAGCTGTTTAAACAGCGTGCAAAAATCCTCAACAGTAAGATTCTACGGTCAATGTAAGGTCAATGTTGATTGATTTTTGTATCCAATTTCACTTCGCACTGGCAGTACGGTCGATAGCTACTATCGGTAAATGCTGCCTTCTTACAACCCGTAAACGTTTTTGATAGGATGGTTCCAGGTTGGACACTGAGACAATCAGCCCACTAGAGCCACATGTACTTCCTTAACTTTCAAACAGCGACTCAACTTATCTTTTCACTGAGTAATTGAGTTAGTTGGCTGGTGTTAAACACTTGTCAGTTTTTGCACCACTCCTTTTATTGCGCTTATTATTAGCACAATCACTGCGAACCGCTCTTTTACGGAGTATCAAGCGGTATATGAATAACATAAATGCTATTATTTATTACGGCGCTGACACATATAATACTGACCCGGTTTGTGGAGCGAACGATGTGTCAAATGAGAGCTTAAGCCCCGGGAGCAACTGATCTTCGATGGTCACCTCGGATGACAGAACGTTATCTGTGTGCCACTTCTCAGTAAATGTCAGTCCTGAAAAGACACACGGCAGACAGGAAGGTGAAAAGATGTTATTGCCTGTTATTTCATACTAGTTCTTATGATAAGTCAACCAATAATTGCTGATACTCAAAATTCTGAACAGGAGACAGTCAAAAAGTGCCCCCATCCACTACCATATTTTACTATCTACTTGTATTATTTATCATGCATACTACAATAATTCAATGTTTTGTGTGTTTTTTGGTTAAACCATGGCTGATACAAGCCCATTTACGTTTGAACATGAAGTAACTGGTACATGGGTCAATGAACATAATCACACAGGCAATACAATGGACACAATTTGTGTGAAATTCAGAGATGACAGAAATCCATCCGATAAGAAAGTAATGTGTAATTAGGAAAAGAAGTTTCTAGATACGGGGAATGTCACTGATGCACCACCTACTGGTAGACCAGTATCCGAACACCAGAATCTGTTGCTCTCTCAACAGCGGACAAAATCAACGAGGAAGAGATCAACTGAGCTTGTGATTCCAACAACGACAATGATGAGACACACGAAGAAGGACTTGGAAGTTAGGCCATGGCGTGCAAGTTTTAACAATCGACGAATTAAACATAAAGATGCATGCACTGCGTTGTTGACTGTGCTGGAAACAACAATTTCTTCTCTCGACGTGTCTTCTTTAGTGAAGAACTAATAATTGATTAATCATTGACTATATACACCAATAACTTAACCTAAGGAACTGACTTTGTAACACAAAACTTGTATAATTTTATGCAGTGAAAATGATGGAGCACACACAGATGTTCCAGACATGTAATATGGTGAGGAAGGAGAGACTCATGGACCATGCTGTAACAGTTAACTGAAGAGGAAAAGTTGTGAACCAAGAACAATAACCATTCCATCATTTCGTCTAATTAAAACTCGTTTTGAGAGTATCTTTTCACGTACAAATATCATGGTAACAACTAGAAATACTTTCAAGAACAATAAATGGACAATAACAATTACGTGATTTTGTCTAATTATATCGTCCTTGAAAGTTGGACATGAAAATCCTAAGTCACGATTCGATCCATATTGGTCCAGCATTTTAAAATATTTCAATAAAATTGAAGATGGTAACATAATCAGCCACTTGACCGTACAAATCTTAAACATACATTAACTGTCTAATAATGATGGGGCATGGAAATTGCAAGGCTGCACAATGACCAAATAAATATAAAACACGGGTATCAGCGAGTATTCTATCACTTTAAAAATATATGTCTAATACACTCCAGATTTTGACAGTCTTTTTTGCCAACCTTGTATGTATTAGAATATTATTTTAATTGGTATTATTTAGTGTTTTCAGTAACAAGTACTGAAGCTGATACCCGAATACCCGTGGAGCGAATACCCGAGGACTCATCATGAATTGTAGACATGTCAAATAGCTTTCAAAAATGTCTTCCTAATATGCCCAACTTTAGTTATTGTAACTTAACTCAATATCTTCTCGATAAAGAAAAAATTATTCTCATACCCTATAAATTGTGTTGTTTATTTTTCGTATGATATTTATTAATTCTGTTTTGTCGAAAGCCCGTTTGAGTGACAGTAGCATCGGTAGTGGCCATCTTAGTTGATTTGCTGCTCAGGACAAGAACAGTTGTGGTGACCCCCAATAAAGGTGAACTGTAATATTTGTGCCAGCTCAGATTGTGATAAAAAAATTCGTTATTCGCTATTAATCACTAATCAAACGATAGAATTAGTTAGCTAAAACAATAGAATGCCTATTCCTAAGCTAACCAATGTTTCTGGGTGTTATGGAAACATAGACATAATTTGAACAACTGTTAATCTCCCTTACAAAGAAACTTAAAATGGCGAAATCATCATAATGTGAACACGCCATTTCATTTTGTGATACAGTGAGTTTTACCACTGGTATTATTGCACAATTGACAAACGCCATTATAGGAATTTGATTGGTTTACTTTGGTACACATTTTTCGTTACTTTCTCGTTATTGAAGTTATTTAACAATGTTTTCCCTGCTAGTTCGTTGTTAATTCCAGCAAAACAGTGATACATTAAAATACCTGTATTATTCGAGTATCTGACAAAATTACCCAAGGAGTTATGACTTCTTCATAATTTCAAAGTCCTCACCGTAAGGTATGCGTGTACTGTAGAAGTCTATACTAGTGTAAAGCCATCACTAGTCATTTTAGTACTCCTTATATTAAACATGATTTCATTAAGTTTATGTTTTTAGCTAGTAACATTGTAATGTGTCGTCAACACCATCTTGTCATTATTGACCAATTCGACCAAGCGATAGCTTGGCACTCTAAATAAAGCTTTATTATCATCATTATTCTATAGCCGGGTAGTACCCGAGTACTCATGTCAACACTAGTATTATTGCATTCATTTCGTGAACCTTACAGAAAAGGCTTAAATGCCTTATTGATGTAGTTGGAAAGTTGCTAAAAACCAGCATATGGCATTCGCGTGTGAATATACGAGTACTATGAACATACGTCATAAATATGGCCATTCATATGACATATCACAAATGTCTTACCGACATCCGACCACTTGTACTTGGTCTCCAGGTTGCCGCTGACCTTGCCAGAATCCATGTTATGGTTACCACCAGCAGTGAACTCCATGCCATTCTTGGCCTTGGATTTCAACTCCAGCTTGAAGAGACCATAATCTGTAATCGTGTTGTAGCATTACAAACTACAATTACCAATTACATAGACTGCTGTAATCACAGGCGAGACGTTTGATCGCAATCCATCTCCTGATAAACACATCGGTAACATTTACGAGGTAGTTTCCTACACTTACGATACGTACGTATAATTTGCCCACATAACACGCAATCCGTTACGGCCACTGTGTTCCATACAATGGTCAAGTCAAAACTAGACTACCGTAATAGTTCACTTCTCAGATGTCCCTCTATCGTCACTGATCGTCCGTCTCGAGGTACAAAAAACTGTGTCGTATAGTTGCGAAGTAAATTCCATCGAATTACTCCCTCGCTCTCCCAATCTCGCTGCGACAGCAAATATCTCTCATGTCACTTTAATCCAACTTGAAGACTCGTCTTTTTCAGGGGCTTTATACATTTATTAAGTACTTTAATTATTGTTTCACTTCACCCTCTGATCGGTTTATAGTTTTATCCGTAAAGCGCAGTTGGCAGTATATACATACTGACATCTGCCCTACGCGAAACATTTCTACATTACAGTTGTGCCATAGCCCAGACACCAAAACGGACGTATTACTTACGATATCCCTTGGAGAAGAGATCTCTCGCCGCTTTGCCCAAATCACAATATGCTGGAGGTGCCATCGTTGCCTAAAAATCCTGAAAACCAAAACAAGACACATGGACCAATAGCATGAATCAACGGTAATCTTTATATATTTTTATGCAAGTAAAATTTATTTACTGTCAATGCCAAAATTTTTTAGATTTATAAAATGCGGCATTCCCCACAGTAACTCCACCTATAATATGATTTGCGTAGAAGATAAAAGTATCAGTCCATTCACGATTAGCTGAGAAAATATAAAGCGTGGAAAGGGAAGACAGACGAAAAATAGCAGGTTGGGTACAAGTAACGTGTAGGCGCAACTTCTACTCTATTTTAAAGGGTTTTTCACAGTTGAGAATGATTGGAATTGACTGCTAACACAAGAAAGGCAAACATAACATCAGACATAGCAAGTACCGCTCCAGCTAAAAGGTAATAATCATTGATATTTAAAGGTCAACTTCACTTCACTGAATTGCCTGCTAACCCAAGAAAGACGAACATGGCATCTTACATAGCGTGTTGCAAAAATAAAGTGTTCATGCTATCCAGTAATTAAAGAATCATTTTATTTCGTGATGCTATAAAAATTATTAATTGATGGTGTAGAGAGTCAATATTAGTTGGGGGAACACTCTTGGAATACTGGGTATGTCCATCCGTATGCAATAAGTGTCATATAGACATTCGATAGACCGTAACGCGAACGTCTCCACACGCGTTAACGAATTGATGAGGTCGTAGAGAAAAATAATTCTATAAGATTGTTAAAATTAACATTAACTACTCCATAAATATGTAATAGAGGTGGTAGCATGTGAAATGGAATATCCAGAAATAAATGAGGTACCTTGGTAAATATGGTGGTGATAAATCAAGGAGAATCACTTGAAATATTATTATTAGGTCGAATGTAAAAAAAATGATACATAAGACACCTGATGGCCATTTTCGTAGTAATATTTGGCTAGATGGAGTTAGCTCTAACCCTAGGCTTAAATAGCATAACTGTAAAATATAAAAGGTTAACTATTACTAATATGACATTTTTGAATCATTAAAGTAGATAATTTTTGTATGCACATAAAAGATGAGTGTACCAAACAGTAGCCCAAAAGAGGCCTCAAGACGCTCACCTAAAAAGAAGAAATGACAAAATAAGATGCCAAGAAGGCCATTTTGATATTAAAACGAGAAGACAACAAACAGGGAGACTACCTGACATCAAAACCAGAGGCCTGGGAGACCTGAAAATGCCCATTAAGATACCGAAAAAAGAAAATACAGATTTGTGGAAAGACCTTGGCGGTAATCACATCTAATCGCATAAGTAGAGATGCCCTAAACAAATCTGAATGACACCTACACAGACAATATCTGCCAAATAGCAGACCTTTGCACTATGCGGATATTAGCATCTGAAAGATACTAACCCAAAGACAATATCTGCCAAATAGCAGACATCTGCAATAAGCGGTTCTTGACAATATTTTCAAGAAAAAATATGAACATTGGCAGAAGTTAGCTCCCCAAGTTCTAATGACAATATCATGAACAAACCTAGGTAGAAGACCAACCCAAGGACAATATTTCCTATAGACCTCTGCGATAAAGGGTTCTAAAGAATATTTTAAGTAAAAATATGAACATCGGCAGAAGCTACGATGCCAGTCGCTGCGATACTATTAACAAATCTATAAGAGACAAACCCAGAGACAGTATCTGCGATAAGCGGTTTTTTAAATTTTCTAACAATTTGTTAACATCGGATGGACGGACGATCGACAAACTCCGATCAGAATGGCTCACCGAGCATTTCAGGTGAGCTAAAAATCTATGTTGTTGCGAAAAAAATTCAAAGATGGAATTGGAAACTTTTTAAAACATAAAGGAGATGGGGGTCATACAATAGCCATAACACAAGCAAATACTATTTCCATTGAGTTTTAAGAGAAAAATCACATCAAAAGATCCTCGGAAAAATTGTGGCCAACACAAAAGTTAACAAATTATGCCCTTAAGAAAAAGCAGCCTCATGTGAATTATTCTTTGGTCATTATTGGAGTGCATTTCCTCCTATA
>WURV02221294.1:0-10429 GCA_011762755.2 Epimenia babai
ATGGCAGTCGTTAGGACCAATTTGGATCACTTCTTTCATATGAATGCCCCGTGTCTTCACTACCTCTATCAAGGAAGTCATGTATTTTGGTTCTGTCTGTTTCTATGACAAATATTTACTTGAAATCCCCGAGTAGATTTCGATGAAGATTTCTGGTATGACTGGAAATGGACCAACCTATGAATGACGGATTACATATGGGTGGCAATCGGGATGACTGTCTGGATACAGGAATGTTTCAAACATTTACGGTAACTGGATTTTGAAGGATTTTCAAGCTGCATTAATTTCGCAACATATGGAATAGTGACAGAATGTTTATGTAGGTTTGTGCGCACGTGCAAATGTATATATTTACGCATGTATATTTATGTACGGTATGTACTTATGTATTTATATATCTATGTATCAATGGGACGACCACAAGGATCAGAGCCACCTAGACCCTTTTCACTAATTGACCCAAATGTTAATTAACCGTACTTTAGTACAGTATGATAAGCTATGCACCATGTAGCATTATTCCAGTAATTGGTATAGAGCTATCTACTAACGTATTGTTGTATTGTTACGGGCTAACTGCTATACATTAGATTTATCTCGGAAAGAGCATCGGTTTTTCTCTTGTATTTTGTTCAAGTGGGATTCATCCTACATCCTACGAAGTGAGAATATACACTGTAACAAGCGCGCATTTTATGATGAGACATGCATATACACGTAGTTGTAATAGCAGTATGCATTTTTATCTTGTATAGATTCCTTGGGTCCTTGGTAGTTCGGAGTAGATAAGGTACGCGCGGACCTTAGACATAACGAATCGTGTTAGTACTGTCTTAAACAATAGAAGACGTTCTTTAAAAAATTAAATAAAAATTGAACGAGGAAAGGTGGGTTGCTGTATCAGCCGTATCGTACAATACGAAAAGTCGAGGTAACCCTTCATTGACTAAGGTTATTATAAACACACGCTTCAACGTTTACTTCATCGGGAGCTACAAGTAGGGGTGGTATTCCGTGTCTATTACGACCCCTACTCTTTGCTCTGACGAAGTTGAGTTATATACGGAAGCTTGTATTAGACAATAACGAGTTACCTTTACTCTTCGTATTATAAAAATTGATATCACTCTAAAATGGAGATTCCTTCTAGTAATCCTATATTACGTAGCCACATTCTGTTGATTGCATTTGCTTAACGAGCGGAGTGCAAACCCAATGGCCAAGCAAGCTACTTGTCTGGACATACGATTTCTATTCATAAAACCGCGAGTAAACCAATCAATCCCGTACCGAGAACGCCACTACACTAGGACGATTTGGGAGCAAAATGATAAATTAACATTTACCGGGCATTTTTCTCCGAAAAGGATCACGCATCCAACAAGTGAATGCGTCACTCCTTGGCAAGTCACGCACCGGCAATCAGCCGACGACCTAACGTCGTACCATGCAATAGACCGACAATGACCAAGGAAGCGGACGATCTAAGAACGCGAAAGTCAACCCGCACGCACGCCGCTCATTATCGGACGAGAATTATGAATGAATAATGCACTTCTCATCAATAACTTATCAGACCATATCACTTGCGACGAGAATAGAACAGCGGGCACCTGTAAATTTGGACGGATGATGTCGCGAGTCAAGAGGGAGGCAACATTAGACAAATGATAAAATTCATACGTGAATCGCAATCTTTTATAGCGTCGAGCCTGTCGACCGAAAGTATATATTATTCATGTAGAGGAAGAGAGGGAGAAATATGGGGATGTTGATAGTGTTATTGACAGAGTTGGGTTCGAGTTGTATGGTCATAGTTTCATGTAAAGTGTGTTTGATAGCTCTGCTAGTAAGTCCACTTTAAAGGAATAAATTTCATTTCATTGCATAGTCAGTATTGTGGAATTTCTGGGGTTGGGAATTGTAGATTCAACGTTGTGGAATAGGAGTTGTGGACAGAGTTGAAAAGTTGCTGAGTCATGGAGCTTGGAGCTCGAATTACTCCAGTTGACAGTTTTTTATGTTATCAGATCCAACTTATATATCTATCAATCACCAGATAAGATTATCTCCAACAAATGGAACGAAATTTGACACAGAATCTATAGTATTCACTATAAGATTGATAAATATATATCGTATGTATACAGAGTAATAGAAGAAATAATAAAAAGAATGATATTAAATAGGTATAGCGGTATTGTGAACAGAACACGCAGAAAGTAATGGGTCAAATTTTGGATTTGTAGCAAGGTCAGAAGCAAAGAAGTAGCTTTATTGATGTAAGTACCACCAAATAAAGGCTCTCAGATACAGCCTACAGTGAATGTTTATGGCAGCTGTTCAGCATATATACAATACCTTGGATACTTTATATCATCCGTGAACGTTGATATCAGGCAACTACTCATTTTAGAGACTGTTTTACTCCAGCAATCGGGGATAAATAACGGCTGAGAATCATTGCAGACAAGTCGACGGTTGGATAGTTTGTGGATAGTTTGAACCCGCGACCTTTTCAGTTACGAATCCAGCGCTCCAACTGCTCAAACAATCTATTTCCACTAATCGGACAGAAATGTTTGATAATTCCTGACCCCACATAATCGGATTAAAAAAACAAAAGGCCTCAAGGCGCTCACCTGACAACTGAAAAAACCCCAAAAACTCAGAAAAAAAATGTCAAATAAAAGAAAGACTTGAGATGCTTGAATATAATTGAACTTAGAAAAAAAAATAAAAACCAAGGAGCTCTGCAATAAGAGGTTCTTTATATTTTTTAAATAAAATAGTAAAAATTTTTTTCAACATTTTACAACATTTTTTCCCAACATTACAAACATTGCCAGAAATTACTTGCCCTTGGTCAGATGATGATAAGCTTAACGAGACTAAATAAGACAAACCTTAAGATACTGCCTGCCAAAGTGCGAGGCTATATGATAAATGCTTTTTAAGAAGATTTTTTGAGAAAATGTTAAAATTGGTCTGATCAAGAAACGCTCACCAAGCATAAGTTCAGATGAATCAATAAAGAGATACCACCTAATCAACTAACAGAGAAAAAGATTTTTTAATCCAAGTATTACATTTTTTGTATCATTAATACACCAATATATAATCGCTAACATGGCGATTCGCACCCCTGCAAAATGATCGCTGTGCATGTTATTTATTACTTGTTATTTTTCTCCACATCTGTCATAATGAATAAAGCATCATATCGTGAGTAGTAAAACTGTCTGCCTGCTGCGCCACAACTGTTTGTTGATTGTCAATTAATCAATGACTACTCACAGATGCTAACATCTGTATACCCAATGTAAAAATGTAATGAAAAGAGCCAATTTAATATTTATTAATCATCCGAATGGTAGAAGCGATAAAAATTAAAGGGATCTGTGATTTCTACGCAATACATAGTATAATTTTAGCCGAAAGATCTAATCAATATACCACCCGCTTTCCATAAGGTTGAGCGGACGTTTAGTTCTTAAAATCGGCTATCAAATACGGTAAGCTGAACAACCGGATAACTCGCTAGTTTCAACCAATGAGAATTAGGTTCATGTGCATGCCGTGCCTTATGCGCAGGGATGGTGACATGACGCGGGTTTATTCGGCATCTTGGTATTTCAGTCCAAATGAGATTGATGGAATTAACCCGTTTAACCAGAATTAATCTGGTTCAGCATTTCCCGGTAAAAAATCTAGCCTAGACCGTGGTTATTATGATTTCATGACGACAATAGCGAGACCCATTCATTATGGGTGGGATGATCACCGTAACGCAAACTACCGGGTTTGGGCGCACATTCGACCTTCGCTCTATCACGCCCCGGCCTGCGAATGCTAACAGAGAGACGACCTACGTTTCACTCTCCGCGTACATTGAGATAATGAGATGTCCGAGGGATGGCGCCATGAAAGACGGTAGAGTCAGCCATGCCGATAGGAAGAGCGAGAGTACTGACACTGCAAGAGCGACCAAGACCACGATAGATGAAGTTTTGGGGTTTTTTAGTCAGCAAAAAAATAAGGTACGTCGAGTATACTTGTGAAACCGAAACCTAACAATTGACTCCGCGGTTGAATTTCTCAACGAGACGGGAATACTCAATGAAACTGTTCAGTATAACTAATAGCTAGTACGTCTTCTCAATCGCACTCACGCATATAAACTCACCCCCACACATAATTACTTACACTCATCCACACTGTTACTCACTCATAGTCTTATACACACTCACACTCACTCATAATGACTCACTCTTATTCACTCACCAACACTCACTTATACTCACTCGCTTATACTCACTCACTCATACTCACACATACACACTCACTTGCACTCAATCACAGTCACTCACACTCATACATACACACTCACTTGCACTCACAGTCACTCACACTCACTCATACATACACACTCACTTGCACTTACAGTCACTCACACTCATACATACACACTCACTTGCACTTACAGTCACCCACACTCACACATACACACTCACTTGCACTTACTCACAGTCACTCACACTCATACATACACACTCACTTGCACTTACAGTCACTCACACTCATACATACACGTTCACTTACATTCACTTGCACTCACTCAGTCACTCACACTCACACATACACTTCATCTGCACTCACTTACAGTCCCTCACACTTATACATCCACACTCACTTGCACTTACAGTCACTCACACTCACTCACACATACACACTCACTTGCACTCACTCACACTCACTCACACATACACACTCACTTGCACCAACTCACAGTCACTCACACTCAAACATACACACTCACTTGCACTCACTCAGTCACTCACACTCTTACTCACAGTCTCACGCACATTCACACTTACACTCACTCAATGACACTCACTATCATTCAGTCAGTGAAACACAGACATTCGATCGCCCGTACATACGTACATACATACGTACACTGGCTAGCTCGTACTTGGATAGCCTCACACTTACGCACATACATTTGTAGGGGCGCACATACGTATAAACGTCGTGATGAATTCCGCTCATTGATTTAGCTACCAGGTCTCTTACACTCTGTTATCTTAACCATGTATTAATTTTCATGATGAATTATTATTTACATAATATTAGATACACAGGATGTATAATACAGGATGTATAATTAATTTGATAGTTTTCAGCATTGATAATTTGGTGTCTATGCAGCCCCCGGGTATTGTTAAATCTTTGAATACATATATACAGGGTGATTCATAATTATCTACCCACTTTTGTAATACTCATTCCTATAAACGTGGCATATATGGTCTAGACAAGTACGCATGTTTTATTGTTTTATTACGTCACGTTCTTGGTACAGTTCTACAACACTTATTATGTTTCTCGATGTGGCCCCCCTCCCGCCTCGATGCAGCTATGCAGGCGATTCTCGCTCCCAGTCTACACATTGTGCAGCATCTCGGGTGTTACC
Organism: Epimenia babai; assembly: GCA_011762755.2. Classification (NCBI taxonomy): domain Eukaryota; kingdom Metazoa; phylum Mollusca; class Solenogastres; order Cavibelonia; family Epimeniidae; genus Epimenia; species Epimenia babai. The sequence continues at coordinate 5,480 of WURV02221294.1, forward strand.
GCAGCCACACGCTCCACTATTCGCCGCATCACGTCCCGGATATCACGCGTTTTTGTGTCATGAACTCCATTTTTTACAATCCCCACAGAAAGACGTCAAGAGGGGTGACATCAGGGGAGCGGGTTGGCCAAGGTAGTGGTCCTTCATGGCCAATCCAATTCACCCCTAAGGTCTCAGTTAACCAATACCATATGCGAATTGCAAAGTACACCATCCTGTTGGTAGGTAGACCAGAGTATCTATTGCCATTAGATCCCGTATGAAGAACTGCTGCAGAATGTTCAGATAGTCGTCGGCGTTAATAGTTTTGGCAGAAAAGTACGGTCCGTATACTTTAGTACTGGAGAGTGCACACCAAATGTTCACCTTGGGCGAGTCGTGTCAGCGCCGGTCTCTCATCGCCCTAAATCTGACAGTGGTAGCAGCTCACTCTGCCTGACACGTGAAACGTAGCCTCATCTGACCAGCTCATACGACCCGCGGCATGCTCCAAGTTCATCAGCACCTCACGCAGTACCTGGTAGGCTTTAATTCGTGCAGCATAGTCACCTGGTTTCAGCTCATGCAGAATCTGGCGGTGGTAGGCACGATAATGGAGATCTTCACGAAGGATCCGTACAATCGATGTGAAGCTTATGTTGAATTCCAGTAATCCGTGTCTCGTTGATTTTGTAGGACTCTGCTCGTAACCATACTTGGCAATGTCTCTGTTGGCTTCTGTCTGACTGGTGGTCAGCCTTCCTGCACTTTTCTCCTGCTTTATAAACCCTGTCCGCCGAAACTTTCAAAGTATCCTCTGGATCGTTTTACGTGTCGGAGTGACTGCGGTAAATCTTTGCACATACCACCTTTTCGTCTCGTGTACAGATCCATCAAAAACCTCCATCAAACTCGCAATAAACCGCCACTTTTCATCGCTTAGCCACACCATCTTGAAGCGTGAACGTGACATAATAAAACATGCGTACTTACACCATATAGGCGACCGTTAGAGGAATATAATTTCACATAACAAAAGTGGCTACATAATTATGAATCACCCTGTGTATATACAGCATATTGGTAAGTATAGACAACATGTGTACAGTGCATGACTTCACGCCATGCAACGGGCGACATCGGAGACATTATGCATCATAAAGCAACTGTAAGTATGTGCGTTAAACCTTTTTAACTCAGGCCTATGTGAAAAATATGACCCTAATGTGGGCCGGCCATTAAACATTCAGCCATAATATGTATCATCAAAACATCAAATAGATTGAGACTAGCTTATTTCATAATAATATTGTACGGTGAATTATGGGCTTTACTAACATAGTGAACTGGAATTGACAGGCGCATGTCACCTATTTAGTTAGTTACGAAAGAGATCACGCTTTGTTTACTACAGGTGTAGTCATTGTATGAGCCACGGTGTCCCCACGCCTTATCCAAGGGCACGTAGCGAAATTAATGCCCTCTTAATAAGAAGCTAGTAAAATGGAAATTCAATTCAATCATTTGCCATCTTGTGACTTCCGTTATTATAGTCATAAAAATGATACACCGAAGGTAGTAAAGATTATTGCCACATCGTTGAAAGATCGTTTTGAATTTATTAATCCCCATTCATTATGTGTGTATGTAAAGTATAGTTCGACATTTTTATACCGAACTTCAAAGCCACTTGTGAAGCTTCCCAAATGATGGTTTCCAACAAGTCATTGGGGAAGGTGGTTCCAAAACAGGCACCAACGAGCCCCACACAAATTTACATTCACAGTGTATATTAATTGGTATTGCCATGAATAAATTCCACCGGCACATATTTATGGCAGAGTCCACCGAAGCAATCGGGATAAAGTACCTTACCCAAAGATACAACGGAAAAACACAATGGTATTTGCCCGGGATTCGAACCCTCCACCTTCTGGTTCATAGCTCCGGCGTTCTAACAACTGAGCTATCCTATTCCCATGAGAACGGGGGAATTCACTCATCATCGGCCATTATCGGGCCTTTACCAAGCTAGTCTATATACTGCGGTTAGATTCATTCAGACTAGCGAGGGAAATGCCTCAGTAAAAACCACCGAGTATGGGCGGGCAACAGTTCACCTTTATCTGTTCACGCCACTCGCTCTGAATAGCGACAAACAGCTTATATACAAGTCGCTGACTCCGCTTAATCTGTAATAGTCAATTATCAGATACAGTAAGATAACGAGGTAGCTAAGGGGTAGAGCCGTGGAAAAACCATCCACATACCAACAGCCATATGATAGAGAAGCAGCCTTGCATAAACGAAACTGCAAGGATGACCCAGACCCACATGGGCAGACAAGGTCCTAGACGGTATATGTTCCGAAACTGCCTCAGGTAATAAGTATACAGGCCTGCCCGGAGTCAAACCAGATTTTTGTAGAATTCAAGTCCGATGATCTAACCATAAAGCCACCTTGCAAAATTTCATTATGATATATAGCATTCTAAAAGCTACATTCATAATGCCATGTACGGTGAAGTTTCAGGTGAAACATGACAGGCCAACTTTAAAATGTCTTTTCCCACATCTAAGACGATTAAAATACCTTAAAATGGAATTTTACGGTTGAATTCAGATTCAGATTCATAACGTTGTATTTCTTTCAAATTTACAATAACGCAGAAGTGATATCACAATGGATAATCTAAATATACATAGTCGCAATAAGCTAAGATGTAGTACCAATATACGGATGAAAATAAAGTTGCAGCGTATACATGAATTGTGTAATTCATGTGAAACTTGAATAGCTACTGGAGAGGAATACGCAGAAAAGCCTATACCTCTGGTGGAACAGGTGGGATAGGTACAAGGATGGGATAAGTATAGGTTTTTCTGTGCTTTCCTCTCCAGGTATTCAAAAAACCACATTGGCTACCCCCATTGACATCATTGCATAGCTATTTATTGTAACGTACAAGAGAAAAGAAGGTAATTGAAGTAATAGTTATCGTGCATTACCCCCTCCCTCCTCCCATGGGGCATCTAATAATTTTCACTGAGTTAATATTGGTATATTCAGTATATTTATACTTCATGTAAAACGTTTTGCTTACTGATACACATTATATTAGTATTTCATTATCTATAGATATTCTGCAATAATTTCGAATAGGAACAAAGGGACACCCCATTGACAAGCTTGTTAGTTGTAAATAATTAGAGTGATGCGTTTACACAGCCTGGCATCTGGGGAGGTGTGGAAAACGCGTGCACACAGCAGTGCGTGCGGAGTGCTAGTGCATATACGAGAGCGTAGTATGGCTAAACGGCAAATAAAACAAGAGCATAATATATACGTGAAATGTAATATATATCCCATTAAAGTGTACATACGTGTAACTTGACCTCAAACTGCAGCTAATGGTCCGAAAAGGATTCAAAGGCAGCCACTTTCATAAGAAAATATCTATCCCTGTTATAATTATACATGTCAGTGCGATTGAAACGTGACTTTTTACGCCAGAGGCTGCGAGTGTTAGCCCAGACTTTCGTGCTTGAATATTGAAAAAGATTTGTTGCGAATTTGGTTATCGTAAAATTCCTTAAAGGGTATAATCAGTAGTACGAACGCGCATCTATAAAGCATCAGTAAAGTCTCGCCTTTTCCTTTATTTTCTTTTCTGTCTTTCTCCTTTACGTTACATAGAACAGCGGGTTAGTGATTGTCTTTTCTGTAAAAGCTCCTATGCCCCTACAAATTTCCCCCTTTTAAATTACATCAGATGATTGCTGAATAAGTTAAAAGTAGAACTAAATGTATATACTATTATTACTTAAAAAATATTGTCCTTTAATCTTTTTAAGGAATATAAACATTATTATTAACTACAATAATAACTATGAAATACAAAGAAAATATCGCGCAGAGAATCAAAAAAATTAAGATAATAGTCTTGCCTACAGACTTATTATAAAGTAATATATACACTAATGTATATAGGTTGATTAAAATAATATAAAATTAATAACATACCTGGTCTGTTGTAGAATACACCTGATATTTCCCGACTGTATTCAGTCACACAATTATTATTAGTTATGAAAAATTAATTCAACTACCGTATGTTTTGTAGGCTACATCACAGACTATTACTTACTCTATACAACACGATATATTCTGTACAATGAATAGTGGACTCCACTAAACTGTGGCAGTGACAGCTGTGGGCTATATGCCCTGTCTACAATGTACATTTTCTCAACGTAAACGCTGACATGCTATTGGCCAAGTCTGGCTATTACAGGGTGCGTGTATAACAACCTACCTTGTGAATAAGTCACAGTATTCATACCAGATGTGAGAATGTTATTTTCTAAGACTATGATATGAAACAGGCAATATTACATTCAAGTGATTTTATCAGCCTTGTTTTCAGACACAACCACTAATCTACATTATATACTTATTACCTATAAGGTTTTTCTTATGGTCGTTAAAAATGTACTTAATCCCGCTGTTTTACTATTTATTACAAACCAATTTAGCGCATATTTCAACGCAGCCATAGATAAAAAGAAATTTTTCTAAGCAATTATATAATCGAGGTTTTGCGTATATAGTGAATGGTGTCAGCTCAACCTGATAAAGCATATATTGTGTATACGCACACTCATGTTTCCATTCTGTCTGTCTTAACAGGTTCAACTATTTCTTTATTTATTAGCTAATACGGCTATAGATCTCTCTTACAGGTGGGGCAGCTGGCGTATTTGTTAGAGCGTTTGACTTTGAATCAATACCAATAATTCAAATCCCACTCTAACTGGTACACTAACTATGGCGTTTTTCGGGCTGAAAACACCTTAAACCCCATTGCCCATGGCGTCTGGAGAGCCTTTGCAATGTGGTTCTGTTGGGGCTTTTTCCCTCTGACGTTTGCTGTGCTTCAGATGCTCTATATGTGCTCTCTATGTCGCTTA